>JAMZAV010006714.1:0-33463 GCA_024449915.1 Sweltsa coloradensis | reverse complement strand
CTCTTCCCCAAAAGTAAAAAAATTTTTTTGCCCCCAATTTTTGGTAGGTTAACAAACCACACGTTAAAGAAACCCAACCCAAAAAACCCAACTGCAAGTGTCAAAATAATCCACCTGTTTCCAATCAAAACACAACACCTGTCCGCCACTTTAAAACGCCCTTTTAGAAAACAAAACAAACTGATGCTGCCCTTGACACCCCACAAACCACAACAAACAAAAGAACTCATTCCCCCACCTGTTCCCCTTAAAAACTTCTGACGTCTCAGATTTCATCACAACTACCCAGACAAACCTACCTTGCGGGTTAAGCGAGTTACATTCTATTGTTGAACAAAGTTCCAAAGGTCACCCCAAAAAACCAAAAAGCCCTACGAAAACAACTTTGTTTTTTTAAGATTTTTAAGTTTTTCTAAATTTGAACTTTACAACTTATGTCATAGGTTTTTCTCGAAAAAAATTCACAACTGATTCTCAACGACATCAGCCCCATAAGCGATGTTGTGGAAATTTTCGTGCAGAATGCAAACTTTCCTCTTAAAATTCGGACCAGTTGACACTTTTTCCTTTCTTACACTGGAACCCTTATCAGCAATATATTTTGTGGGGCACCCCATCCTGTCCCGGGATTGGAGTTAATTACTTTGGGAGATCTTCATGGTAGTGACCATTTTCCATTGAGATAATTTCGCAAACAACCGCCAGTGTTCCGCCCAGAACAACGATGGAAATTACTAAAGCTGATTGGGAAAATATAAAGCCCCGATAAAGTCTGCATTGCAAAAGTAGACTTCACCGTTTTCGTGTTTCCCAAGAACTTCGGCTGAAGTTTGCCAATGTTTACTAGATGCGCATCCGTTTCCATCCCATTGACTGCCGAAACAGTGTCCCCAAACCTTTCCATGGGGAACAAAAATGCGCAGACGCAATAAAACCCCAAAAAAAAGTTACAGACAATTCAATACAAAACCCTTTTTTGGAAACTTGATAGCTTTAAACCCAAAAACCCAAAAGGCCCGATACATCTTTAAAACAGAGTAAAAAAAATTCGGGAGGGATAGCTCCACGATACCCAAAATACAAATTCGCACAGTTGGAAAAAGATTAGTCTATTTGCGGCCCCCAAGGGCTTCTACCCGGGCCCACCCTTTAAACAATGGTGCGTTTGGACTTACCGCATGACGTATTGTCGGTGATTGCCTCCACTTTGCTTGGGGAAGCAGCACGCCGCTTGATGCAGTCTTTCTTCAACGGAAACGAAAAAACAACAACGGCTTACATTTGCTTCCGACAATACAGATGAAACAACGGCCTTTCACGTTATGGGAATTGCCACTCCCATCAACTCTTAAGGAAAACGGCCGGGGCGAAACGCTCCAAAATGAAATGTTCTCCACCTAAAAGCCCAAACCCCCTTGAGATTTTCGCTTTTCCTAAATTCGTTATGGTTTTCGGACGGATTTTCTGAGCCGGGGGTAGGGCTATTTTAATTCCGCTTTTGAAACCAGGTAAAAACAAATCCTTACCCGGCTCTTATCGACCCTATCTTAACTGTTGCTTCTGCAAATTGTTTTAGAAAATGGTCAATAAGCGCCTGATGTTGCATTGGAAATTTGTGGCTTGCTTACTAATGTTCAGTGGATTTCGACAGCGACGGGGTTCAAACGACCACCCCGTGCGTTTTTTCATCCAAGAAGGTTATGTGGCTAAGCATCACGTAAAAAGGGGGACTCTTTGACATGGAAAGCCTTCACAAAGTGGCGCTATCCCCAAATTTCAAAAAAACTTCACGAGTGGGATTTTTAAAAGGGCACTTGCCCGGTTCATACAGAAATTTCTTAATGTGACCATTTACGTACTGAAAATAGCATTTTTATCAGACCCCTATGAACTGCAAACGGGGTTCCCCAAAGGATCTTCCTTTCGGTTCCTCTGTTTTCAGTCGCAATAAAAAAGTGTCACCTCGTGCATACCTAAGTCCATCATGCCCTCTTTTTCGTTGCACTTGGGGATTTTCATAGGTCGGTCAACCCATTTCCGTGCCGAACGACATCTGCAGATTGCTTGACCAACATCGTGATTGGGGCCCGAGCACGTGGCAAAAAAATTTTCGCCGATAAAACACAATGCATTCTTTTTGTTCGAAATGGGAATTGCACGTAAATACACGTCTTCCCCAAACGGTTGCAACTTGAATTTAAACCACACTTTTGCTTTTTGGGCTTAGAGTTTGTGTCTACCCTCGTGGGCCCGTGATTCCCGTTTGGGGCTGGTTCTGACCAGCACAGGCCGGCCACCCCTTTGTCCCCCCCGTCACCCCTTCGTCTCGATTACCCCAAGTTGCATAAATATGAACGTAAAGCAATATCCAAATTCCAATCAAAATCTTTGAAACTTCTGGGTACTGTCCCCCACGTGGCCCTCCGGCGGGCGCGGGGTCATTTGGAGGCCCGCCCCTAGCCTTATCAGGCGGAATGTTTCCCCTGTAAAAAAGACGGAATTATTTGCTGGGCAGATACTATTGAAGATCCGGGCAATGCGTAACCACACATCTCATAGTCATGACGCTCTTTTGATAAGATTTGTCTTTTAGGTCTGGATTTCGAAGGCCCCCAAAAATTTTTTTCCCCAATTTGGGAGTATGGGTTTAGCCGGAATCTTTTTAAAACAGACCAAAAAAATCCCCCCCCAAAAAAAAACATTCCGGTTTTTTTTCTCCAGTGTAGTAAAAAAAATCTTCGCTACGCTCATCCAATTATACAAAGGCCCTACATTAAAACATCGTCAAAAAATAATTCTTTTAAGGGGTTTATAGGCCAATCATTTTTGAGCATGAAATTTCAAAAATTTGCTTTTTGGTAATTTTCTAATTCACTTCAACCTTTTTCTTATTTTTTTATTTTTATTTCATATTTTGACCAAAACCCACTTCCCCAAACACAAAACAAAAATAAATGTTCACAGAAAAGGCTGAAGTTGGCCTACGTCAATGATGGCCAGTATTTTTTTGGAACAAAATCCTCAAAGGTCCAGGTCATAACTAGTTGACCTGAAAAAAAATTTTTTTCGATTTTAGCGGAAATTGTTTTGGGTTTTTTCTGTTCCCACAAAAATCAGTTATGTGACTGATGGGTAGACTCTAAATACGTATTATTTTATTTTTTATTTTTATTTATTTATTTATTTATTTATTTATTAATTTTTTGTAACGCAAAACGTAATGTGTAGGTCTACTGTAATGTGGGTTTTGTATTAGTTCTGATTTTTAATGACCACCACCCGGGTTTTGATGATCCAATCCTAGGGGATTGACACGCATCGAGGCTTCGGAAAAGTTCTAACAAATTTTAAATTAGGGGTAGTCATCATCGCAGGAACTTCAGTGAACCATACGGCGGCCAATGCACTACGCGGGCTTAAAGAAAATCTGTTAATATGAAAGTGATATGACCCATCCTTTTTAAAAAATTTTTTACTAAAAAAAATAAATAAAATAAATGTTTTTTAATTTTTATTAAAAAAGACCCAAAAAGTCCTAATTTTTAGTGGACTGAAAGTTGAGACCCCTGCATTTCATTATCCCCATTTTCATTCTTTTCATCCTTTCCAAAAATCCATATCCTACCATTTGATCAAGGTCTTTAAAGGGAAAATTTTTTGGGACACGACCTGAGATGCAGCCAATCGTCTGCTGATATGATGGAATAAAGGGGAGGGATCTCCCAGTAAAGGTCCTCGTCCCCGTCCAGCCCAAGTCGCCTGTCAAAAAGCGAAAGCTCTCGCAACAACAAATTTTTTTAAAAAAATGATGGTGGATCGGTCCAAGAGGCACAAGTCTAAATGGATAGTCAAGACGCAAGCTAGCTATTTTGCAAAATTGAAAAGAAAAACGATCTAGATAGCATGGAATAGTCCCAACATTTTTCAAATACGATTCTTATTTTAAATTGTTTTAAATATGCAAAACATTACGTATTAATCCCTTATTACGGCCAAAACAAATTCCAACTCGAAACCCTTCTCGTGGGTTTGGCCCGTGAAAGGGGAGATTCCCGAAACTTTGTGCGAGCTCGGGGTCGTCGTCGGGGAACTTTCCCCCCCCTTTGAAACCTCCCCGACGGGACGACAATGACAACAGGACGGATAAAAAAGACGGAGACGACCACGACGGGGGGGAACCTCTGCCCTCCCCATATTTTTTGGGGCTGGTTCTGACCAGCACGGCCTGTCCACCGTGTCCCCCCCGCGTCATCCCACGTCCTCCCTTCGTCCCCGATTAGCCTATTTTTGCTAAAATAAAACTTTAAGAAATATTTAATCAATTTAATCCTTTATTAGGCAACCATTATTGTACTTTATTTTAAAATTTTCGTCCTTTTTTAAATTTATGTACCCTTGTGCAAGGGGCATGTTTATTTTTTACAAAAAAAAACTAATACTTGCAAACAATATGATCTACTTTTTAACTGTGATAAATTTTTTAAACGCTTGTGCTTATTTACTTCATGGTAACAGTTGGTTGGGAAATTGGTCAACATTTAAAAACGCTTCAGGTTGCCTTTCTGAGGAAAGCACCCTCCGCCACGTATTCATTTTCATCATCTTCCTCATGTTAATTTTTCTTGGGGTTTCGTCGTTCATTTTTATAAAAAAGTTATGTACAACGCAGCAGCAACAATCAACTGTGAATTTTATCCACTCGAGCCATGCCCAAAGAATTTTAAACACCAAAAACGCCTTTCAAAAAAACCAAAAGCCCTTTCGATGACCGCCTCTGGAAAACAGGCAAAAGTAAAAATTTATTTTCCTGTTTTTTCAAGTGGGCCCTTGTTTTTTAAAGCTACCATAAGATGCTTCGAACAGGGTAAGCAGGGTCCCCAAGAGATGGGTTTGGTGGAAATTTATTTAAATCTTTTGATGTCCCATAAATTCCTGGGGCCTTTTTCACCTTTAAATCTTTCATCTGCACGAGTCAACTTGCCCACATATCAATGTGTGAAACGAGCTTGGTGATCACAAAAACCCTGTAATGAATAAATTTTTTTTTTTTTTTTGGATTTATAAATTTTTTGGGGTAATAATTTGAAATATAATTTTATAATGGGTTACAACAAAAATTAAGTTGCAATAATTGATTGGTAGAGTTTATTTTGTTTACCGTAGAATTATTGAGGAACTCCTTTCCTGTTAACTATGCATCCCTTATGTGAGGTTTTGGTATGTTAAAGTGTGTTCCGTCAACACACCATCACGTCCGGAAACCATTCTTTGGGTTTTAAACCCATTTATCACCTCAACCAATTGTTGCCAGTGGGCCATGTTATTTCTTCAGGGGCCCCGGTTTAAAAGGGGGTGCACAAACACGCCGGCTGTGCGAAAGGCGGTACTTTTTTTATATTAAAGCGGTCGCAAGTGATCTAAAAATAAATTTAAAAGGGTTTGGTTGTTGCATGGAAGGAAAATAAAAGAAATGGGTTATATCAAACCAAAATATTTTTTTAAAAAACGTTTTTCTTCCAGAAGACCTAATATAAATAAATTTTTATCACATGCTGTAAATACAGTTATTTCATGATGATTCACTAGACCTTTTTTTACATTCATTCATAGTTTTTACTAAATATCTTTGGGGGCGCGAAAAATCTTTGCCGTTGAAACGCCCTTAAAATCTAATCAACTAATCTACAATATTTTGAGAACAAACATTTTTTAAAATAATTAAAAAACCCTACCCCTAGGGCTACATGTACTTGTGGTTATCAATCTTTCCCCCTCCCCAGTGGTTTGTTTCTAAAATAATAAGTGGGTGGACACTTGACGATATCCTCCGGGGGGGGGGGGGGGAGGTCCCTGGGGAGGGTACCATAATTTCAAAGGAAGTTTACTTTCACTAGAGCCTTTCATTTTTATTCTGAAGGAAGTAATAATTGTACTAAGGGGGGATAACGCCTCAAAAAAATCTCTAGCCTAGGCTTATTGATAATGTTTCCCACCGGAAATTGGAGTAGCCAAAAACCAAAACGTTTTTTAAATAAATTTTTTATGAGGTAAATAGTTGGTCTTTTCCCGGGGGTCTTCGTCACGTTTGTGATCCTGGAGAAATTCTTTCCAAAACATGTTCAAATTAGCAGGTCAGCCTGAAATTTTGCTTAAACATTTTGGAAA
Organism: Sweltsa coloradensis; assembly: GCA_024449915.1. Lineage (NCBI taxonomy): Eukaryota > Metazoa > Arthropoda > Insecta > Plecoptera > Chloroperlidae > Sweltsa > Sweltsa coloradensis. The sequence goes on along the minus strand of JAMZAV010006714.1, from coordinate 27,298 downwards.
AAAATTGGGTTACACCATTTTCCACATAGTCCCTTGTGGGGGTAACACTACCTTATCTTCTCCGCCTCCCTGAAATTTGATCACAAACATGAAAAACCTCCCTTTCCTCGTCGGAGCTTCCCGAAAAATAATTAGTTCCTCACTAGTTGATTTATAATGGGGGGGAAAGTCCCCCCTTCCGCATTTGTTTTGATGTCACTCTGGTTAAAACTTTTTGAAGCACTCGGCAAGCCAACTTAAATGTTTTAGTTTTTCATTGAGAGGGCGGTGATGCTGACCAGCTGGCGACCCCTTTCCATTATAAAGGCCTTCTGACACGCGGGCTAGCACGGGTTTTAACTGTGCTCCCAGTGAAACCAGCTTTTATAAAAACGCCTCAATAATAACAACCTAAATAGAAAATGGGGCTAATTTTACAAAGGTAATATTACTTGATAAGGTTAAAAAATTTATAAACCTTTTAATATAAGGGGCCTGCCTTCAAAATTCCCAAACTCACCCTTCTCCCGGTTTGGGCCCCTGATAGGGGGTTTCACTCCCCGAAAAAATGGCGACTCTGGGTCGTCGTCGGGGAAACCTTCCCTTTGAATACCTCCCCGACGGCGACGACAAAGACAACACGGACGGGTGATGAACGACGGGGACGACCCGACGTGGGGGAACCCCCGCCCTCCCCATTTGCTTTTGGCTGGTTTTTGACCAGCACAGGGCCCTTCCCCCCCTTGTCCCCCCGCGTCATCCCTAACGTCCCTCCCTTCGTCTCGATTAGCCAAGTTGCATAAATATGAGACGTAAAGCAATATTCAATAATAATAATAATAAAGCAATATCCAATCAATATCCAATCAACCACTTCCAAAATCTAATACCAGCCCACATGGCTAGCCAGACGAGAAACCGACACTTTCTTCCAGCTGGCCATGTGTCTGCCTTACAAGGCCCAGATGCTAGGGCCATACGTGGGGTGACTGCCAAAAAACAGTCCCCTTTCCCCATTTGGCGGCCAGATGAAAACTAGTTTTCATCCGGGCTGGCCATACGTGGGCCTTGTAATGCCCCCAAAAGAATGTTTTTGGGGTTTTCCGAATTATAATAATAAATTTTATACATTATATAAAATAAATATATATATTAATGTATATTATAATATTATAATAATAAAAAAAGCTGATTGGGGCAAATATCACGACCTGAGTGAGTCTGCATTGCTTAAAGTAGACTTCACTCGTTTTCGTGATTCTAAAAAGAACTTTGGGTGAATTTGCCCAAGTTTACTAAAAACAGCATCCGTTTTGCCATACCACTGACTGCCGGTAAACAGCGTCATCAGCCTGTTCCATGGGGGAACGAAGAATGCGCAAAACGCAATTAAAAGCCCGAAAAAAGCTTACAGAAAATTCAATGCATACTTTACTTCTGAGAACTTGAAAGCCTTCAAACGACTGAAGGCCAAGGCCCGATACATCATTAAACAGAGTAAAAAGAATTCGTGGAGGGACTACGTCTCCACTATTACCCATCGTACAAATTCCAGCACAGTATGGAAGAAGATTAAGTCTTATTGTGGACGCTCAATGTCTTCTATTCCGGCCATCCTGAACAATGGTGCGCTTGTTACTTCACCGCATGACGTAGTGTCGGTGATTGCCAGTCACTTTGCTTCGGTAAACAGCAACGCTCGCTATGATGCAGCCTTTCTCCAGAGGAAACAAAGAAGCAAACAATAACGGCTTACATTTGCTTCCGACAATACTGAGTGTTACAATCGGCCTTTCACGTTATGGGCATTGCGCACTGCGATCAACTTCTTAAGGAAGACGGCCGCGGGCGAAGACAAGCTCCACAATGAAATGTTTATCCACCTGACTGACCAATCTCTTGAGATATTTCTGCTCTTCTTCAACTTGTTATGGTTATCGGATGGATTTCCAGACGCCTGGCGTAGGGCTATTTTAATTCCGCTTTTGAAACCAGGTAAAGACAAAACCTTACCCAGCTCTTATCGACCCATTTCTCTAACTAGTTGCTTCTGCAAATTGTTTGAGAAGATGGTCAATAAGCGCCTGATGTGGCTATTGGAATCTCGTGGCTTGCTAACTAATTTTCAGTGTGGATTTCGACAGCGACGGAGTTCAATCGACCACCTCGTGCGTTTAGAAACCTTCATCCAAGAAGGTTATGTAGCTTAACAGCACGTAGTAGGTGTACTCTTTGACACGGAGAAAGCATGTGACACAACTTGGCGCTTTGCCATATTACAACAACTTCATGAGTGGGATTTTAAAGGTCACTTGACCAGGTTCATACAGATCTTTCTTCATGATAGAAAATTTAAACTACGGATAAATAACATCTTATCAGACTTCTGAGACACTCCGAAGTCAGGTAACCAAGCCTCACTCCAGCAGTTTCTCAATGTCCACAGAAGCTCTGTGGGCGCTCTCGAAGGGTTGGGAATTGGTGACGTAGCTGATTTCTTGCTTTTATCTTTCACTCTGTCGCACCTAGATCAGCACACTCGTAAACAATTCGAGTCTTAATGTCCTTCACATGAAACGCCCTCTTACGCGCAATTGATAGATTTTATTGAAGAACAAAGTCGAACTTTAGAGCTGTGCGGACTATATCATCCATCTACTGCAATCTCTACTAGGCTTAAGCCTACCAACGCTTTTAACCCATTCACCCCACCTCGGAAAATTAATTCATTGCTCGTCGCAAAACCGCCTCCTGCTGTGCAGTCCTGGTGCACACAGCCACGATCACCTGATCCAAGGCGCTCCACTCGCTCATGTCCAGCTTGTGATGGCGATCATACTCTATACAGCTGCCCAAGCTTCCTCAAGCAGTCCGTAGATGAGAAATACACTTTAAAAAAAAAAAACACTGCATAATCTGAAGCGATGTTTTAACTAATTGAGGAACCATGAGAAGAAGCATTGTCTCTCCAAGAGTTTATGTCGTGAGTGCCGCAGTAAGCATCACTCGTTGCTAAACACCACGAACGTGCCCTCCCACTCAGTCAGCTCCTCAGCTGACACTCGCCAACTGAAGGACAACAAACCTACAGTAGGGCTCGAAATGGCTTGTGAACTACAAGTCAATCAGCCACTCAAGCAAACAGCCATTCTTGGTACTATACGAGACCTTGTACGAGAACAAGCTGGTAAATTTCAACCCGTCCGCGCAGTCCAACTCGCAACCTTCTCGTGGTTTGGCCCGTGATTAGGGGAGTTTTACTCCCTGAAACTAATGGCGAGCTCTGGGTCGTCGTCGGGGAACTTTCCCCTTCCCTATGACTACCTCCCCGACGGCGACGACAATGACAACACGGACGGATGATGACAGACGGAGAACGACCACGACGTGGGGAACCCCTGCCCTTTTCCCATCCGCTTTTGGCTGGTTCTGACCATCACAGGCCTGTCCCACCCCTTGTCCTCCCTTGCGTCCCTCCCTTCGTCTCGTTTAAGCCAAGTTGCATAAATATGAGACGCTAAGCCAAAATCCAATCCAAAAATCTTTCCTCCTCCAACCCATTTCTGGTTGTCTCCAGCATAGCCATGGGTGCATTGGGCTTTCCTCCCTACTTCCCCTGAGCTTGTGCGCGGCATTGTGACCTTACGATTGATGCGCCTTTAAATTTATCCAAATAACCTTAAACTTTTTTTGGGGTTGTTTTTTTTAATTGCATGTTTCCCGGAGGTTAGTTATTATGTAGCACTTTCCTAATGAAAATTTTATTTTTGTTGGAGCTAGACTAACAGCCGTAAATTTTACTGGATTTCCTTGTTTAGTTCATCCCAATCTATAATTAAACTAACAAAATATATAATAACAACATGGGTTGCGTCAGTCCTAACTGAATTTACTAGGTGTTATATTTGTTTCCTGAGAATTTCACTTTATTTACTTTTTGAAACTGTTTATATGCCAAACTAAACACGTTGTGCTAAACCATGAGCTTAATGTGTAATTTCTGGCAATCGATGTATTTTTAATGGTCTGTAGCGTACACGTGCCATCTGCATTGAACTCCAGACAACAAAGGATCGGCGCGCGCATCGTGTGCACGCATACAGCCACAGACAGACACCTATGCAGCACTAGCAGTCAGTCAGTCTGTTGTACTTGTTTGAGGTGGACGTGTTTTGTCTTCGCTCTTCGGTATGTTCTTGTTGAGCCTATACAGCACAAGAAGTTGGCTTCTCTTGTGATGTGTTGTTTGGGCAAGTCTTGGAACTTCAACCTTTGACACATGAGAACTCGCACTTTCACCCCTTACCCGTGGCTGGTTCTGACCAGCACGGAACTGTCCTCTTCATCTTTCCTAGGCTAGAGTGGCGCATTATGACCCAACGTTTGACGAGCCCAGAATTCGAATAAACCAACAATTAAACAAATCATTATGTTTGTTGACTTCAGTAAACAGTATGTTCTGTCGACACTCAAATTCCAACTCGCAACATTCTCGTGGTTTGGCCCGTGATTAGGGGAGTTCTTCTCCCTGAAACTAATGGCGAGCTCTGAGTCGCCGTCGGGGAACTTTCCCTTTCCCTTTGACTACCTCTCCGACGGCGACGACAATGACAACACGGACGGATGATGACACAGAAGGAGACGATTACGACGTGGGGGAACCCTCTCCATACACTTGTTGCTGGTTCTGACCAGCACAGGCCTGTCCACCCCTTGTCCCCCCGCGTCACCCCTTACGTCCCACCCTTCGTCTCGATTAGCCAAGTTGCATAAATATGAGACGTTAAGCAAAATCCAATCAATCAATCAGTGTTGTACTTAGTCTGCGATTTTGAAGTTTGCCAGTGTTGTGTTCTGTTTAGTGTGAGATTAGATCTGTTACACGCGACAAGGGTGCCTGGTTCCTGTGCTCAATGTTGCATTATTAAGTCCATTGGGTAGTTGCTCAAACGAATTGTTTTGTTGGTTCGTCTTTAACCTCGGGTGTAATCAGTATGGATCAGTCTGGATAACTAAAAACAACTCTCGGCCTTAGCGTGGATTGGCCTGTCATGGTATCCTCACATCTTCAAGCTTCAGTCGCCCTAGGCTGGATCTGTCCAGCTTGAGCTTTCCTCGTTGTGTGGGTTCTTACCACCTTCCCCTAGGTTGGCTTCATCATTCGAACATCAACATTCAAGGCCCATTGTCTCGGTTATTGCAAGTGCATCACATGATACATACAGCCCAGTATCAGTTAATTGTGTGGTGGTGTCGGTGTTATTTCTACATCTCCCCAGTACAACTCGTACATCTTTTAAGTACACCAGTCTCTTTCTCATTATAATTTGATCTTAACATAACCTACTTAGCCGCAGTTCGACAAAACACTTTTCTTTATTATTCTTTACAATTTGACTAAATAAAGCAGTAACTTTTGTGAACCTGGTGTGTTGATAAATTTCATTCCGATACTAACAATTGAACCATATGCTCGTGGCTGGTTCTGACCAGCACAGGTTTTGTCCACCCCTTGTTCCCCCGCGTCATCCCTTACGTACCTCCCTTCGTCTCGATTAGCAAGTTGCATAAATATGAGACGTAAAGCAATATCCAAAATAACACCAGAATTTGCTGCAAACATTATTCTCCGTAAGCGGTTAAGGCTTACAATACATCAGGATCGTGTACTAATGAGGTCACTTTGTCGACTTCAATTATATAATAATGGCGAAAAACTTTCTTAATTTTTCTATCCAAAGTAATTTATTTAACACAATTCAATTTACACCAAACACTTGTATTTTATCATTCGATAAATATTTTTTCTTTTGCTACCACTATCAAAATTCCATCAATAATTGTTTTTGAAGATCCGGGCAATGCGTAACCACCCATCTCATGACGCTCTATTTGATGAGTGATTTGTCCGTCAATTCGATAACAAACCTTTGGCGACCCTTCCAGTCGGATTACGTTGCAGACATCTTTTTAGAATTTTAAATTTTGATGTACCCAATCTATTGAGTTTCGTTTTGAGTCAAAACCCTCCATGGCTACTTCCGGAACCTGAAATTCGTTTCGACCTTTGCCGATATAATAAGTCCACAACATCAGATGTAATTTTCCAACATAGTTTTCAAGCTATTTGTCACGAATACCGTACCTTTAAATTCATTTTCACTGATGGGTCTAAAACAGGCTCGAAGGTTGGTTGCGCTTTCTATTATGGCGGCAGTGGTGTTGGTTTCATACTTCATGACATGTGTTCTGTTTTTACTGCTGAAATGGATGCCATACGAGAAGCTTTGAAAAATATTATGAATCAAAGATGTGGAAGCTTCATGGTATGTTCAGATAGTTTGAGTGCACTTCAGGCACTCCACGTCTTGTTCTCAACTCACCATTTAGTAATTGACATTCAGTTCTTCATGGAGAAACTTCATGCGAGAGGCTACAAAATCATGTTCTGCTGGGTCCCTGGTCATGTAGGTATCTCTGGCAACGAGGAGGCTGACTTGGCAGCCAAGGCTGCAACGCAAAAAGCTTCTACTGATTTTGACCTCGTACCTGTTCCTGATGTCCACAGTGGGTTCAAGAACCATATGTTGAAATTAGGTCAGGATTGTTGGAATGCTTTGCAGAATAATAAGCTGCGTCGTGTGATGCCCTGTCTTTCACTGAAGGTGCGACCCCCTTCTTCCATACTTTCTCGTCGTGAGGAGGTTGTATTGGCGCGAGTACGAATAGGGCACACACACCTCACCCATGCCTATCTTTTTACCAGAGATAAGATTGCTCCGATTTGCGGCACGTGTGATGTGTTGCTATCCGTTCATCATTTGTTGACTGACTGCTCTAAGTATGATGGTTTGAGACTCCAATTAAATTTAAATCTATCATATGAAGAACTTTTGTCTTGTGATAAGTTTTTGCAGTGGACGATGTCGGGCTCCCAGCATGCAGTGCGGCATGCTGACAGGAGCAGACAAGTGTCAGGGCCGGGTCGTGACAGACCACATTGTAACATTGTCCAGTAAAGCAACTTATTCAATACTTGTACAGGCCTACTGTCATTTACCCATGTCCTAATCTACTACAAATGGCGACGAACACGAACGATAGCGCTGCAAGTAAGTCGTGTTAATTTATGGACTGAATTAGGGGGAAGAACGTACGGCGTAGGCCTACGTGCATGACCTTGCATGACCTAGGGGCGGGGCAGTCGTCATTAGGCCTAGGCTAGTCAAAGCATAGGCCTAAGGCCTATATACGTAAAATGTCGCGAGTAGGACATATGGATACGTTTGATCCGGAAGTACATGATTTTGAGAATTATATGGAGAGAATGGAGCAGTATTTTAAAGCAAATTCGGTAAAAGAAGAAGACAGAACGCCCGCCTTGATATCATTGATGGGGGACAAGTCATATGCAGTATTAAAGAACTTGATGTCACCAATTTTGCCTGGGTCTAGACCATACAACGATATAGTGTTGGCTTTAAAAACGCACTACATACCTCAAAGATTCATCATTGCATAAAGGCGACGCTTTTTTAAACGAGTGCAAGAAGAAGGCGAGTCTATACCAGACTATGTGATAGCCTTAAGGAAGTTGGCAGCCACATGCAAATTCGGTCTCTTTTTTGACCAAATGCTTCGGGATCTCTTTGTCTGCGGACTTACCCCTTGCCAACGTTTGAAGACTTATCAGCCACATGGGCAGGGTGTACCTGTTTCACTAAGCTAGACCTGGCAAATGCGTACCAACAAATTTCCGTCAGCCCAAGCTCACAATCCTAGCTTACTGTGAACACACATCTGGGATTATTTCAGCAGCGAAGGCTCGTATATGGTATTTCGAGTGCCCCTGCCATATTCCAAGGGATAATGGACAAGGTGTAAAAAAGGTATTCCAGGGGAATGTGTATTCATTGATGACATCCTAGTTGCAGGGAAAGACGAAGCGGAATGTAAATACAGAACAGAATTAGTATTTAAGAGATTGTCTAAACATTACTTTAGGGTATCGGAGAAAAAATGTGTTTTCTTGTCACCCGAAGTTGATTACATGGGTCATACAATTGATGCTTTAGGTATACATCCTCAGAAAGACAAGGTGAAAGCTATCTCAGAAGCACCCATTCCAAAGGATGCTGCACAGTTAACATCTTATCTGGCATTACTTCAGAATTACAATAAATTTTTACCCATGCTAAGCACGGTGGTGAAGCCTTTGTATGATTTAAATCACTCAGACACATGGTATTGGAACATAGAAACTAATGAAACCTTTCAAAAGAGCAAAGAAATGATGTTAAATAGTTGTGTTTTAGCTCATTTCGATACTAATAAACAAATAGTGGTAGCGGCTGATGCTTCTGCATATGGTGTTGGAGCGGTGTTATCCTTGATATCAGAAAGAGGAGATGAAAGGCCAATAGCATTTGCTTCGAGAGTTCTTACCAAGGCAGAACGGAATTATGCTCAGGTTGAAAAGAAGCTTTGGCGCTAATATTTGCAGTTGAAAGATTTCATAAATACCTGTACGGCAGGAAATTCCTTTGAGTGACAGACCACCAACGCTGACAAGCATTCTAGGGCCCACCAAGGGTTACCGACTCTAGCAGGCCTCTCGAATGCAACGTTGGGCTCTCATCTTATCAGCTTACCAATATAAAAAAAAAAAATATCGAAGGGGGAAGGACATGGCACCAGCTGATGCACTATCACGTCATCCTTTACCGGAGACGGGGGAACAAAAGGGGAAATATTCATTACTTTTCTCCAATAGACGATTTTCCTTTAACTGCTCGGGAAATTGGTCAGCTACATCCAAAGATAGTTTGTTATCAAGGGTTTATCATTTAACCCAAAATGGATGGCTCGAAAAAGTTGTGGACACATCCCTTAATGCCTTTTTTGTTAAGCGTCAGGAACTATCTATACATGAAAACTGTGTAACATGGGGAAATAGAGTTATTGTACCAGTAAAGTTACAAAATGGGTTTTGGAATTGCTCCATGAGGAACACCCAGGGACCACCCGTATGAAAATGTTAGCTAGAAGCTTGGTGTGGTGGCCAAATATTGATGATGACATTAATGATACGGTAAAAACATGTGATATTTGTCAAATGACATTACAAGCTGCACGTCCAGGCCCCTTGTGTCAATGGACCTGGGCGACCCGAATTTGGCAAAGGGTTCATATGGATTTTGCTAAAAAAGATGGAAATAATTTCCTTGTTATGTATGATACCCATTCAAAGTGGGTGGAGGTACTGTTAATGAATTCAACTATTGCTTCACAAGTCATAAATAAACTTCGGGCGGTGTTTGCTACCTTTGGTTGCCCGAGATATTGGTTGTGGATAATGGACCGCCTTTCAGTTCTAGAGAGTTTGCAGAATTTTGTCAAAGTAATGGCATCATGTTAAAATTTAGCCCACCCATTCATCCACAATCTAATGGTTCAGCTGAACGAATGGTTCAAACGCTAAAGAAATCAATGTTAAAGCAGGTATTAGAGGAGGAAAATAGCTCAAAGAACCGATCCATTCCCCCCCGTCTTAGTAATTTTTCTATTTTTCTTACCGAAATACGCCTCACACTGAGACGGGAAAACTCCTGCAGAAGTAATGCTGCAAGAAAACGACGCACTAGGTTTGTCCCTACTAAAACCAGATTTTAATCAATCAATGGAACAAAAACAAGCAAGAAGAAAAGAGTCGCATGACAAAAATAGAGGTTCGTACCAAAACATTTCCTACCAGGGGATAAAGTTCTGGTTAAATGTGTGAGGGGGGAAAGAGAGTCGTGGAACATGGGGGTTGTAGTAAAGGTGGTCAGCCCAGTAACCTTCCTGGTGAAAGTTGCAGGTAGAGTCAGGTATACTCATGCCGATCATCTAAAGAAACATCTAGGAGAAAATGTTAATAGGGACATTGAACAGTGTAAGGAATCAAGGGAACAACCAACGGAGATTGAAGCCAACAAGGCTACCCCATGCTTCATTCCTTGCCCTGTTCCGAAGACCCTTCCCTCCAGGTTACACTCATGCCGACCATAAACGATTCCATCGTTAGTCCCCTCCAGCCAAAGGTTCCGCCGCTAGTGCTGGTGAAAAGTCCACGTCCTGAGCGCATAAGAAAAGCTCCTGTAAGACTTAATTTGTAAGGGTATCCCTTATTGGTTGCCTAGGGGGCAAGTACACTTTTATCAATTATCATTAGACCATTGTACCTATATATATATATATATGTATTATTTATTTATGTTACCTATTATTTATGTATTATTCAGTTTGGACATTACCAATGGTTATGGGAAAGGTTCCATGAGACTCATGTGAAGGGGGATCCCTATTGTGCAAGTCCACTATTTATTTTTGTCTATATTGTTATTTTTGGAAACTGTAATTTATTGTTTTGAACTTATGTATACCGGTACCTATTTGAGCAGTTGTCACATTTGTATTACTTTTGCTGATATGAAATGTGACTCAAGTTTTTTTGTAAAGGAAAGATTGTGTAGTAGAAGGCAGTGGGACGATGTCGGGCTCCCAGCATGCCGTGCGGCATGCTGACAGCGAGCAGACAAGTGTCAGGGCCTGGTCGTGACAGACCACATTGTAACATTGTCCAGTAAAGCAACTTATTCAATATTTGTACAGGCCTACTGTCATTTACCCATGTCCTAATCTACTACATCGACGAGTGAGCGAAAACCAACCAAAGATTAATTATTTTAATAGGAATTGTAGCAATCAGTGGTATGGACAGTGCGAACACCCGCGAATCAACGCCAGAATCAACAAAGCCGATTCAGAACAACTCTGAATTTACTATGTGCTTCGTTGCTAGGACGGCTCCAAAGTCACCGTTTACAAACTCATATGACAAGAACTGATGGACTTAAGTCCAAAACAGAAGTAAAAAACTACTGACTATAGTGGGAATCGAACCCTGGACCTTCTGCATTGGAAGCAGATATGCTAACAACAAGACCAACGAGCCGGAGTTCGGAGTTAGTCTTGAGTTTGACTAAGAACTAACCTTGCAAGGTCAATCATTGTGTAACTAACTTTAAATATAACTATGGGTAAATTGAGTACTCTTGTCATCCCTGGTCCCCTTCCCAAAAAAAAGAAACACATTTCCATGTATATGACACTGCCTGCCCTGCTGGTCTGCGAGTGGGACGGGCAACAACTAATGGCCCGGGCAATGACCATGCAAGACCTAGCTTTAGGATCAAATAGACTTTGTCCATCCATGTCTACTCTCTATTTACAACAGGGTATAGGCCAATCACCACTTCCCAGGGATCTGTAGGCCTATATCCATAAAAAACTTGTTATTACTGGCAAAGGAGGAGGAGAGGGAGAATGTGAAGAGGATTTGCAAGCCTACTGTACTGAGATGTTGTGGGAGTTAGCTTTTGCTTGATTATTCTCTCTAGAGCCACTAGATCCAAGTCTATGTATAAGAGATCCGGAAATCATTCAATACGCTATGTTAAAAGCTCAAACTACTGGTAGGGACAAGAGCGATGATTGGGCTGGACCTAGCATTTGGGTTTGTTAAAAATCAAATCTATGAGTAAGTTAGTTTGTGTTGGGATATGGCCGTTTAAAACAATGGTGCTCAACTCATTATATGGTATTGTGGGCTTTGGCATTGAGTAGCTCGTTTTGCACGTTGCCCTAACCTTACTATACATTCCTTGTACACCTAACGCGCAGCTAGGCATACGTTCTATAAGGCTGTGAATATTCGTAAACCCTACGGCCAGCCGTAATAAAAGTGCCTAATTATTCGTACGGCTGACCGTACAAAACCAAAGGCATATCCTAGACCTAGGGTTAGGGCCTAGGCTAGGCCCCAAACTAAAAACTTACCAATGCACCATGGGCCTTCAAATTCCAACTCGACACCTTCTCGCGGTTTGGCCCGTGAATAGGGGAGTTTCACTCTCTGAAACTAATGGCGAGCTCTGGGTCGTCGTCGGGGAACCCCTTCCCTTTGACTACCTCCCCGACGGCGACGACAAAGACAACACGGACGGATGATGACACAGACGGAGACGACCACGACGTGGGGGAACCCCTGCCCTCCCCATACGCTTGTGGCTGGTTCTGACCATCACAGGCCTGTCCACCCCTTGTCCCCCGCGTCATCCCTTACGTCCTTCCCTTCGTCTCGATTAGCCAAGTTGCATACATATGAGACGAAAAGCAATATCCAATAAATAACCAATGCACCATTAATTGCTCTCTTCCTAGAGAGCCTCTGGTGTTTGTTTAAACGATCTACAGCAGAAATGGCACAGATGTATTCTTCTGTATTTTTTTTACTGCTTGTAGCACGGTATATGATTCATATTGCGATAGTTCAAAGTGGACCTGTAATGACATTATTGTGGTAGCTTATTATTAGGATTTCTGCTTACAGTCGGTATTTTATATATATTCCTAGGTCTAGACCTATGGCAAACATTCAAATTTATACTAGCAAGCCCCTCGGCCTTGATTAGAATTAGATAGATAGAATTAGATTAAGTAACATGGCAAACAAACTTTGCACAATTTTGTCCCTGAAGTTGGAGTTCAGTTATTGTTGAGTGATACATATCAAATCCTTTTTGCACTTGGTTTGGGTGAAGTTGGGAAACAATAGAACTTAAATCCTTTACGTGTACTATTATGGCAGTTGTTTGCTGCACATCCAGTCATATTTAAATGTTATTGGCAACACAACTATGACCACAACAACTATGACACAACAACAAGTTTCAACAACAACAACAAACACAAGGAAAGTTGTTGTTGAAGTTGTATGAGTTGAAACTATGACCTAAACTCAAATACCCTATTATTTATACGAATATTATAATCAAACTTAAATGCAAATGTTCCCGCGTACTCAACACATGACTCTCTCACTCGTCTAACAACGACTTTGGCGTTTCCCTAGTCGAGTTGGCTAAAGCGCCCTTATAGCCGAAATGTGGGAGACGTGGGTTCAATGGTCGGGAAAGATTTTGTAATTTCTGAATTGTATTTTTAAAATTATTTAAAATGTTTTGAAATGCATATAACACAACAACTTTTCTTTCCATCTCGTTGTTGTCAGGCGTTCGCGTCCTTCATAGCAGGGTCCACTAGATACTAATGCAGCAACAGCTGTTAGGTTACTTAACAGCTGCTGCTACCTAACTTAGCTATCTAGTGGACCCTGGGCACAAGCTCTTACATCCTATCACATTTTGCTACGGATAATGTTACAGAGCGTGCTCTTATCGCTCCAGATTATTTTTATTGAACACATGTAATATAAGATGGGGCCTAATGTTTACATCACGTGAGAAGACCCAAATAACAGCAGTTCTGCATGAGTATCTAGTGCCCCTTGTGCACGATACAATATAATAGGCGGTGGATTTGAATTATTTTGATTTCACAGTTCTGTTGGTTCTGTGTATAAATATGGCGGGAGATCGTTATGTGTATTCGTCATCATTGTCAGACGAAGATGAAGAGGAAATTGCTGAATATATTGATCACCTAAATTGACCACGTAACCCAACTCGCAACCTTCTTGTGGTTTGGCCCGTGATTAGGGGATTTTTTTCCCTGAAACTAATGGTGAGCATTGGGCCTTCAAATTCCAACTCGACACCTTCTCGTGGTTTGGCCCGTGAAGAGGGGAGTTTCCCTCCCTGAAACTAATGGCGAGCTCTGGGTCGTCGTCGGGGAACCCCTTCCCTTTGACTACCTCCCCGACGGCGACGACAATGACAACACGGACGGATGACACAGACGGAGACGACCACGACGTGGGGGAACCTCTGCCCTCCCTATATGCTTGTGGCTGGTTCTGACCAGCACAGGCCTGTCCCCCCGCGTCATCCCTTACGTCCCTCCCTTCGTCTCGATTAGCCAAGTTGCATAAATATGAGACGTAAAGCAATATCCAATCCAATCAATCTGGGTCGTGGTCGGGAAATTTCCCCTTCCCTTTGACTACCTCCCCGACGGCGACGACGATGACAACACGGACGGATGACAACACGGACGGATGATGACACAGACGGAGACGACTACGACGTGGGGGAACTTCTGTCCTCCCCATACGCTTGTGGCTGGTTCTGACCAGCACAGGCCTGTCCACCCCTTGTCCCCCGTGTCTCCCCTTACGTCCCACCCTTCGTCTCGATTAGCCAAGTTGCATAAATATGATAAGTTAAGCAATATCCAATCAAATGACATCACGGACGGATGACGACACAGACGAAGACTACCCCGACGTGGGGGAATTCGTGCCCTCCCCATTCGCTTGTGGCTGGTTCTGACCAGCTCTTGGTCGTCTTCGGGGAACTTTCCCCTTCCCTTTGACTACCTCCCCGACGGGCCTTCAAATTCCAACTCGACACCTTCTCGCGGTTTGGCCCGTGAATAGGGGAGTTTCACTCCATGAAACTAATGGCGAGCTCTGGGTCGTCGTCGGGGAACCCCTTCCCTTTGACTACCTCCCCGACGGCGACGACAATGACAACACGGACCGATGACACAGACGGAGACGACCATGACGTGGGGGAACCTCTGCCCTCCCCATATGCTTGTGGCTGGTTCTGACCAGCACAGGCCTGTCCACCCCTTGTTCCCCTGCGTCATCCCTAACGTCCCTCCCTTCGTCTCGATTAGCCTAGTTGCATAAATATGAGACGTTAAGCAATATCCAATCAAACTTACCTTGGAAGCTGTGAAAGTGCGCAAGCAACTCAAACTTCCCCTAGAAAATGTGATCATGGCTCTTGAAGCATGTGTGTTTCTTGAAAGTGATTCACATTTCAAAATTGAATTTTTGTTGAAGCCTTTTACTCGAGCAAAACTGGTGTGGAATGAGGCCTTACTCCATCATTAATGTTGTTGTCACATCTGTGTGGGGTCCAGGAGGTGCTCTTCACTTCTCAACTGATTCTGGAGGGCTTGTCTGAACGTAGGTCTCCCTAGTTGGCTGTAACGTCGAGCTTCCGGACGGTCCTGGTCTGTTAAAGAAACATAATTTTATAATGGTTACCGCCATTAGTTTCAGGGAGTGAAACTCCCCTATTTTCCCGCGAGAAGGTGTCGAGTTGGAATTTGAAGGCCCTTTTTTGGATGAGCGAAGCGAAGACTTCAATTTCACTGACCCCCCAAAAAATTAGCTCGGGTGTTTGTTTGTTTTTTGTTTTTTTTTTCTGTCTGCTTTATAACTCTCTACCAGGCAAACGGTATATCCGATCTTGATGAAAATTGGAGGGGACCTTCGAAATCTCTTAACTTAGAGGTGTATTATTTTTTGGGTACAATCGAAGAAATTTCTCATCATTATCGTACTATAAAGATTTTTTTCGACTTTTAGTGCGATATTTTTGTGACATTTGGGCCGATTCTGACCAAACGGGTGGTGCTACAACGTTCATATTATACATGGACATTAAAATTATGTTGATGTAGTACCATTTGAAAGAAAAATTTGAAAAAGTTAGCCAGAATTCATAGAAATAAAGCTTTTAATATAAGTTTTTTTGATTTTTTGTGCGATATTTTCGTGCCATTTGGGTCAATTCTGACCAAACGGGTGGGGCTTTAACGTTCATATTATACATGGACATTAAGGTTATGGAGATGTAGTACCTTTGGAAAGAAAAAGTTGAAAAAGTTAGTCTGTGATATTTGTGTGAAAAGAGAATAGTTTTCACATAGATGTTCATCACACATAATAAATATGAAGATACTATAAATCCCCTTTTTTGTTTACTATGAAATATAAACTTGAAATAAATTTACGGATCACCAGGAATATTTTAGTTTCAGGAAACTTATCTCAAATCAAAAAAATAACCGTTCACATCTTGATGAAATCTACTGGCTACGTTTAAAGTTTTTGTTTAAAGTGTCGTGCACATCTGTGACTTAATTCTTCTCGGTTCGAGGAATAGGAAACTTCTTATCTTTAGCAGAAGAGCTCGTGCCGTTTAGGCGAGTGCACGATCACTTTTCTTATTTTTCTTTTATAAACTTTGGAAACAATATAATCATCAAACGCACAATAATCTCATTTCATTAACTTACAATATCTCAGGGGACACAAAATGACCTAACGCCCTAGTTTCTCACATCGTCTAGCAATGAGGTGTGTCACTCGTTTGTGCGGTAATGAATGCGAACTCATCGGTTCCACAGAATTGATTGGATATTGCTTTACGTCTCATATTAATGCAACTAGGCTAATTGAGACGAAGGGAGGGACGTAAGGGATGACGCGGGGGGACAAGGGGTGGACAGGCCTGTGCTGGTCAGAACCAGCCACAAGCGTATGGGGAGGGCAGAGGTTCCTCCACGTCGTGGTCGTCTCCGTCTGTGTCATCATCCGTCCGTGTTGTCTTTGTCGTCGCCGTCGGGGAGGTTGTCAAAGGGGCCAGCGTTCATACGCTCGTTGACATGTTTCTCGGGTTTTACCATAACTCTAAATGTCTTTGCTGGTTCCATTCGTTAAGTGAACCTGCAGAATTAAAAGTACGAGGGGGAACTGGGGTGTGTCATTTCTTGAAGTTTTTAAGTTTTTCTTTTACTGTAAGAAAACCATTCAAGTTACGACAATAAGTAGGTAGCATTGGAAAAAGTGATTATTAATCTACAAATCATCATTGTACAGTCTCGCTCAATGATCTATTGGGTAGAGGCCATTCTTTGTTTTTCCATGGCGAAACCACATTAGCCCTATCTTGGGAGGATTTTGGTCGCGCTTATTATAAACCGTTAATGTACAGCCTAATTTTCAAGGGCCAATTGTGATCATCTAATATCTTTATCGTGAGACCTGCGAAAGCAGAATTTATTTTGTAATTCGTTAAGCAGATAGCCTGCGGGTACAATTTATAATATGAAATAGAAGATTTATTTATGAGTCGAATACTTGAATGGTTTATTTGAGAGAAAGCATTGGCGTTCTTGTGGTAACACACATTTACTCACTAACACTCACTCTCACACACAGCTTTAGATTTAACCTTCACATTTAACCTTATTTTCATAGACGTTACAGGAATGGTGGGGTCAGATATGACCCCAGATTTGTAAATTGTTTTTATACAGCCTAAAAGGGGACATATTACGTGAATTATTTTACTGATCACTTCTTAAAAATGCTGTTATTGATTATATTACAATTATGAATTTATTTTTCAAAAAAAATAAGCCAGGATCTACATATTACTTTTCTGAGGTGAAGTATTTTACAATCTACAAAAACAGACGATTATTAAAAATTATAAAAGCAAACTCCTAATAAAAAATTTCTCTTTGTACTGATCGGAGAACATTCCTGTTGTGACTCAGGATTTCGTTTCGTTTCACCATGCGAGTTAAGGAAAATCCATGAATATTGATGGCCTTCCATGTAAAATTATTCCAAGTCTTAATTAGAATAAAAGCATTGCTCGAATTAAAGCATTGCTCAAAGTCAGTATATTTATTATTTTCTATTGTCCTCTTTTATGCTTAGAAGGAAGGTAAGCAGAAAAAGGCAGTAGCCCCAAGCACAATGTGTCTGCTAACCTCTACTTAAGAGCCCGTATCCGGGAGCCATTTAAGAACAAGAAAAATGCCAACTTTGGCCAATGTTTAAAGAACACCATTTACAATTTTTGAATCGGGTAAGTTGCTTTGTTCATGTTGGACTTTAAACTTCAACCTTTGCGCAATCACATTTTTCATTTTAATGGTCAATTATATGTAAAACAAAGCAAAAAACTAATGCTTCATTAACTTGAAAACTAAAAGAGATAGAACGATCTGACTTGCGGAAAGGTTTAAGTTTTTGATTTACACATTTTGAAAGTTTTTATCTAAGAGGTCGAATTCTATATAGATTACTCAAAATATGTGGCTGAAATTTGATTGATTGTGCTACTATCTATCGGCGATCCATTAAATTTCTTGTACGGACGACAGTTTTTTATAAGCCTTTCCCAAGTCTACCTACCTGGAAATTATAATTGACCATTTCAAAGACTGGCATTGTCGAGAAACTGAAAGGACGCGCCATAAAGAGGCTGGTCGGGCGCTTGGGTTGCAGCGATGTATTTGATTGATAAGTTTATCCAACACAAAAATGATATCTTACAATTATTAGCGAAATAATAATATAATGCTATTAATAAAACGTGCGATACACTGTGTGTTTAATAAAATTTGAATGAACAAAATCGGACTTTGGAGTTGGTTTTTAAGTTGTTTATTGGTATAATAAAAAATCGCTTAAAACCGTCCATGAAGTCCGATTTTGTTCATTCAAATCTTATAAAACGTACATTTTATCATACTTTTTATTAATAGTATTTAATTTTTATATTTCTAATAACTATAAGATTTAATTTTTTATTGTGTAACTTCTTGTACAGGTGACAGTTTTTATAAGTCTTTCCCAAAGTCTAGCTACCTGGAAACGATAATTGACTATTTCAAAGAGAGGTATTGTGGAGCTGAAAGGGGACACCATAAAGAGACTGGTCGATCCACTTGGGTTATGTGATTGGCAAAGTTACCCAAAATAAAAATTATATATTTTATCATTAGCGAAATAATAATATACTATTAATAAAACGTATGACACGCTGTGTGTTTTATAAAATTTGAATGAACATAATCGGACTTTGGAGTCTGTTTTTAAGTTGTTCCGACTTTGTTCATTCAAATTTTATAAAACGTACATGTTATCATACTTTTTAGTTTTTATTAATAGTATTTTATTTGTATATTGCTAATAATTCTAAGATTTAATTTTTTATTGGGTAACCTGAAATTGTATAGATTGTTACTATAAATTACAAAGCATTATGTAGCGATAGCAAGCTACAATTTGTGTAGTTGTAGCGAGAAAAGTAGCGTGACATTTACGCCCCCCCCCCCCCCCTAGAAAACTCAAAAGTCGGCACTGCAAAGTATCTGTTTTTGTCCGCGGCTTGAACATTCTGAGTAGTATAAACTGCCAGTGCCCAACCGCCTACACACACATCGTTCGTTTTCTCTCGCTCACTCGTCCGCTCCCCCACCCCCCCCACCCTCTCTCTCACTATGTCAAGTGTTCACCTGCGATGTGACTCATCGAGAGTTCGTAATGTGCATCATCCGCCAAAAACTTAATTTAATAAAAACAAAATTACTATAGTAAGGTAAGGTGTTGACCAATAAAATTTACGAAGAAATTACAACAATGACATGCCAGTTATTGACGACATTAGACAATAGGCCTACTATTATGATTAGTAATCGACGTAATTATTACGCGGAATTGACTATTGCACAAATGCAATATTATGATCGTCTATCTCCGTGGACAATACGGTTAGCTCGCTCGTAATTGTTCAGTGTTTTAATACTGACCTGACCCTAACAGAACAGGCTTGCTGCATTCTCCCGTCTATATTCAGTCCCGGAATGAAAAGCTTTGTTCACAAGAATTAAATTGTTCCTGGCCTCCTAGTGAATACATCGTGAAGAAAATTAGTGTTGTGCAACAAAACGACGTGTTTTTTTTGTCGATTTGTTACGCCCGAATCTGTGTAAATCGAGCTAAGTAAAGGTCGTGAAATCAAGTAGGCCTACTCGCACGCACGTCCATCACGAACATGTAGCGGAAAAATAGCGCTACTTTTACCAAGGCAAGAAGCGTCCCCAAACCCCAAGAATGTTTTAATAATATGTAGATAAATAAAACACTGTTAAAATATGCAAATAAATACATGTATAAGACTTTAAAAAAAAATTGTTTGCCCTATTTGTATATTATTTGTATATTTATAATTCCTGATTACTTTATTAATTATTGCATGATTATTTCATACAAAAACACGAATGCGTAAAAATGTTGAGAATATATTATTATTATTATTATTATTATTATTATTATTATTATTATTATGCTCCTAAACAAAATCGCCCATGAAAGAGAGGTTGTCATCAATGTCTTCTTAGATATGTATTATTATGAAATGAGCTATGTTTGGCGGCAATAATACTGATCAAGCAGATTTGCGTGAATCTGTTCTAAATAAGAAGCCATGAGTTTATCAAAGATATTATTTAACTATTTATAGTCATGCATGGATTTATTCATGTCACACACAGCTTAGGCCTACTGCCAAGAGGTATCATAGAATATTGCTTCACATGCGTAATTAACATTTGTATACAAAATAAATAAGAAACTAACTGAAAATTTTCAAAGCACTGATGTCAATGTTACCCTATTGTTATACTCATCCATTCATACTCCAGCCCTCAGAATGGGCAAAAACTTAGTATGCCAACCCAAACAAGCTCTGCAACCTTGTGGTCAGCACAGACAGCTATTGTCGTGAATGCATTGATGTATTTCATTTATAAGTTTACCCAATCCCAATACAAAAATTGTATCGTACAATCATTAGCGAAATAATAATATAATACTATTAATAAAACGTATGATACACTGTGTGTTTAATAAAATTTGAATTAACAAAATCGGACTCTGGAGTCAGGTTTTGAGTTGTTAATTGGTCTAATGATAAGTGGCTTAAAAACTGTCCATGAAGTCCGATTTTGTTCATTCAAATTTTATAAAACGTACATTTTATTTTACTTTTTATTAATAGTATTTTATTTTTATATTGCTAATAATTATAAGATTCACTGTTGTCAACGTAACCCTATTGTTAATACTCCAACCCTCAGAGCAGAAAAAAAATTACAATGTCGAACAAAACAAACACGGCGACTACGCACAGTCAGTAAATGTTCCCGCCTCTTACTGCGTTCTCAACTCGTTTTTTTCGCCGAACACGAAATATTCCAGCTAAGATACGGGCTCTTAACAAAATTGTGAGAACAAACAAACAATTATAAAACATAGAACATAGAAACATAAAAGGGACAAACATTGAAGAGACAAATTAACAAATCCTTTACAATTATTCACGATATCACAATCAGATTAAATTAGTAGTAGTAGTACTACTACTACTACTACTACTAAGTACTAAGTACTACTACTACTACTTCTTCTATCTAATTCGTCAGTTTCAATCGGCCCGCGATTCTGACCAGACGGGTAGGGCTACAATGTTCATATTTTACATGAACATTAAGGTTATAGTAATACAGTCTCTTTTGAAAGAAAAAGTTGAAAAAGTTTGCTGGAAGGCTTCCAAATAAAGGTTTTAAAAAAAGCCTTATACACTAGGCATACAATCAACAAGTAACTATAGTTACTTGACACTTGTTGACGGTATAAGCAGAGTTAGGCGGGAAAGTGCGATACGTAAACAAATGGCGGACATTTTAAATTTTGTTTCTATGTGTGAAACGAGAAAAGTTGTCATTATACTTGTTTGGTCCATGAGTGGTGATGCGGAGGACCACTTTACATTCGCAAAGAATATTTATTTTGCATCATTCTGGCTGGTGTAGACTGTTCCACAGGACTGGCCCACATCGCTGAATTTAAGTAGACACAATTAAAACACTGTAGAAATGCATTTTACGGTAAAAAGTCATTTTATTGATAAGAAAATGAAACCCTCAACTGGTCTGAAATGAAGGTGGTATTGTAACAATTAAAAAGAAAAATGAATGTCTTCAATGTAAACAAACAGTAGAGTCAAAGAAGTTAGACGTTTGTTGATACAAAGAACATAGTAATTAAAAATGTGTGCTCACAAACCCCAACATACTCCCCCCTGTTGATTGAATGCAATCGAAACATATTTCAGTTAGGTTGAGGTGAATACTCGATGGGAAAGGGAACTAGTTTCGTGATGGGTCTCTTCAATACTCACAATCTCTTCTTTGCATTTTGCTACAGCTTCTTGTAGTTTGTCAAACGTATACTCGTTGAGTTTTCTGTTCGACATGACAAAAAAATATATATTTATTACTTTAACAGTACAGACAATTATTTGGTACCTTTTGTGTTGTATTGTTTTTCTTTGTTTTGTTCTGTATTGTGGTGTATTTCTTACCCCAAAGCTCCTTGACAGTAAGCGTGGGTTTCCTGTTTCTGTGCTGCAGTGTCTGCAATCTTGAGTCATCAGTGGCTGGATCTGTCCAGCATGGGTCTTCTCTATTGTGTGGGTTCATACCATTTTCCCCCAGGTTTGGTTCATCATATAATATCATATAATATCATATAAGGCCATCTAATTCCAACTCGCAACCTTCTCGTGGCTCGCAACCTTCTCGTGGTTTGGCCCGTGAGTGGGGGAGTTTTTATCCCTGAAACTAATGACGAGCTCTGGGTCGTCGTCAAGGAACTTACCCCTTCCCTTTGACTACCTCCATAACGGCTACGACAATGACAACTCGGAAGGATGATGACACAGACGGAGACGACCACGGCGTGGGGGAACCCCTGCCCTCCCCATATGCTTGTGGCTGGTTCTGACCAGCACAGGCCTGTCCACCCCTTGTCCCCCCGCGTCATCCCTTACGTCCCTCCCTTCGTCTCGATTAGCCAAGTTGCATAAATATGAGACGTAAAGCAATATCCAATCCAACAAAAAATCGATTAGCAAAGTTGCATAAATGTGAGACGTTAAGCAATATCCTATCCAAATGATGGTACAGTTATGAGCACAGGAGATGTTGAAGAAGAAGGAAAAGACAAATAAGGTGGGAAGGAGACGACTTGGGATATTTGAGAAGGTTCTTTCCTTTGTTTGTCTTTCTTCTGCTGCTGTGCCTTAGAATCGGCATGAATATTTCGACCCCCTTTAATACCTTTATAAGTTTCCTCCTTTCCATGTCTTTGCTTGTAGGCCTACTAGAAACATCCTTGTCATGTTCGATGAATTTCCAAGACTAAAGCTTGTATTGTCATAAGCCACTTGGTATTACACTTGATACGTGATGTCATGTCTTCGCTTGTAGGCCTACTAGAAACATCCTTGTCATGTTCGATGAATTTCCAAGACTAAAGCTTGTATTGTCATAAGCCACTTGGTATTACACTTGATACGTGATGTCATGTCTTTGCTTGTAGGCCTACTAGGCTCCCTACTAGGCCTCCCCCACCTGGTGATCACATTTGACTGGTCCCCTCCTCACCACACCCGTTGCTTTTATGCATGCCGAGTATGGTTCAGAGGGGCACAGTCGCTTGCGACCACGAGGCAGGGGAAGCGACGCCTAATTTCAGCGTCTTTATCCTTTATTTTCAATCAATCAAGTTACAATCAAAGTTAAGAAGTAATACAGAGCAGATGCTGGCCGCAGAATTGCATCCGGCCGTCAAGCCGGCCGGAACCAGTCTCCTCTTGGGTGGACGTGAGCGTCCGCGTAGGCTGCCCGGTGGAGAGCGTTGAGTACCAGTCTCGAAGGCTTATCCGCCGGGTTTCTGGACGTAGGCACCCATCTCGTGTCCCACGTGCAATTAGGAAATTCTCGGAAAATGGCCCACAAGAATCTTCTATGGGATGCATTATGAAAGCTCTTCCCTTTTCCTTTGGGTAGGGACCAAACCACAGAGTTGTTGTCGCTTGCGATGACAACATGTATGGGACCGTTTGACTCATCACATGCCCATTTAATCCCCCATAAGGCCGCCCCCATTTCAGCCTGGTTTATCTCTAATCCTTCGATTAAGTAGGTGGCATTTGCCTCCCGTGTTCTGGGATTGACCGCTGCCAGACTGTGTGGCGTGGCATCGGTATAAATTAACACCTGGTTCGCATTGTATCTCATCGGACGAGGAGTGGACGGCTCCGCGTTTTCCAGGAACTCCAATAGATAGTCTGCTCGTCTCTCTCTGACTCTATTAACCATAAAGAGTGGCCACCGAAGATTGTCGGCCAACCAGTTCAGGTATCCGACAATTCTCTCAATGTCTTTCTCGCTCCCGTTGGGAATGTGTCGGGTCCATTCCCTGAGTTTGGTTATGGCTCCCAAGGTAGCTTGGAGCGTCCCTTTCTCTTATATTTACTTTTAGCCCTAAGTACGGGAGTCTGGAGCTTGGCTTTAGTATTGACTTATCACTCAATGTGATGCCAATTTGCCTGATCCATTGATAGGCTAGTACCAGGGTCCTAGCTTCTCTAGCTGCTATCAGCCAATCGTCTAAGTATGCAATAGTGATTAGGTCAAACCTCCGCTCAAGTTCCCTGAGGATTGCTTCTGCAAATCTTTGCATCATACAAGGTGCCAAAGCATGGCCCATTGGTAGGCGAGTTAATCTGTATTTAATTCCCCGATAATATATACCGTGGAAGTGCCTGGTTCGCTGGGAAATTCCGAGCTGGTAAAAACCGGATTTCATGTCTAGTTTTATAGCGACATAATTGGCAGGGATTTTCCTTAAAGCTATAGCAGGCGAGTGAAGAGAAAACTTGGGTGCTACTATGAACTCTGTCCAAAGGGAATAATCATTGATAAGCCTAATGGTATTGTTAGCTTTTGGCACCGCTATCATTTGGAACGCTTCCACGCAGTCACCTTCTTCTATTATGTCATGCGCCAACAAGTCTACTATTATCTCGTCCATACGTGGAGAAGCTTTTGTTGCCTTGAACACGTGTGGGGCACCGCGGGGGCGAGGCAGGTCTATTCCTATATCCGTCACCCTGTGCAGCCTGGGTTCGTCAGGGAAGTTAAGGCTTGGTACTTTCGGTACCCCTACTGACACATAATCTAGCTCATGAAGCGGGACATATTCTTTGGTTAGTAAATCAGGCATTACCGCCCCTACCTGTTTCGTAAGTGTAAATCCTGATGGACCATCGTCCTCCTCGTCGTTTTCGTTTCCTGAATCTTGCTGTGAGTCCGTGTCGTTCCGGTTCTCTTCCTGGTCCTCTTCTCCGGATGGTGGGTCGTCGTTGTCACGATCGTTTTCTTCCAGTATTGCCCCTGCTTCTTCTTCCTCGGTTCCGAGGTTGTCCCACCCGCTGCGTTCGCGTTCCACTCTATGCCATCGAAGATCATCTTCGGGTACGTCGATGACAACTCTGTTGTCCCCCTGTCCGATACTATAGGGGGTGAAGTCAATCGTATTTTCGACGAGTTCTGCGAAGTTTGCTTCGTCAGGGAAGACTAAAAAGTCATCCAACTCCTGCAGGAGATCCAAGTATTCCTGCTGCGTCAGGAGGTGGTCTAGGTCGTCGTCGCCTTGACCGAGGAGCTCGTCGTCGCTGTCTTCCAGCCGTACTTCTTCCTCGAGCCCCTCCCAGTCTGGAGCATCTACGTAATGCTCTGGGAGGGCCAGGTCATTAGCCCCGGCGGCATGTTCCTCCCGTTCTACCGCCCGTCGTAAATCACGACGGCGGTGCCGTGGCCTATTTCTTGCCATCGAAGATCACCGTATCACTGAAGTTAAACACTGGTTCACTAAACACACTAGTTTTTAACTGAAGGTTGTTGGCCTCCCCCACCCACCCCACGACCCCCTTCTTCCATACTTTCTCGTCGTGAGGAGGTTGTTTTGGCGCGAGTACGAATAGGGCACACCCACCTCACCCATGCCTATCTTTTTACCAGAGATAAGATTGCTCCGATTTGCGACACGAGTGATGTGTTGCTATCCGTTCATCATTTGTTGGTGACTGCTCTAAGTATGATGGTTTGAGACTTCAACTGAATTTAAATCTATCATATTATGAAGAACTTTTGTCTTATGAAAACTGTGAATAACTTATCACTTTTCTTAACCTTAGTTATCTGATCGTCAAACTATGACAGTTCACATTTAAAAAATAAATACAAAATCCATGAAGCATTATTAAGACTTGCCATTCATTATGTCGACGTTGGCAACGTTTTCCTGATTAAGATTTTGATTATGATTTGGTAATTTGGCTTTTTCTACCTCCTCTACATATTATGACAACTTATGCATCCAGAATTGTCACCGATTTGGCTGTCTACAAATATATCGACCTTGGCAATTCTTTTGATGAAAACTATTTGTAACAAAACACATTTAAGTTTTTTTCCCGTATTTCACATATATACATACATTGTGAATAAATATCCAACTCGACACCTTCTCGCGGTTTGGCCCGTGAATAGGGGAGTTTCACTCCCTGAAACAATGGCGAGCTCTGGGTCGTCGTCGGGGAACCCCTTCCCTTTGACTACCTCCCCGACGGCGACGACAAAGACAACACGGACGAATGATGACAAAGACGGAGACGACCACGACGTGGGGGAACCCTTGCCCTCCCCATATGCTTGTGACTGGTTCTGACCAGCACAGGCCTGTCCACCCCTTGTCCCCCCGCGTCATCCCTTACGTCCCTCCCTTCGTCTCGATTAGCCTAGTTGCATAAATATGAGACGTAAAGCAATATCCAATCAAATCTTGGCGCGAATAATCTTTGCCGTTAAAGCCATCTCGTGGTTTGGCCCGTGATAAGTGGAGTTTTACTTCCTGAAACTAATGGCGAGCTCTAAGTCGTCGTCGGGGAACTTTCCCCTTCCCTTTGACTACCTCCCCGACGGCGACGACAATGACAACACGGACGGATGACACAGACGGAGACGACCACGACGTGGGGGAACCCCTGCCCTCCCCATATGCTTGTGGCTGGTTCTGACCAGCACAGGCCTGTCCACCCCTTGTCCTCCCGCGTCATCCCTTACGTCCCTCCCTTCGTCACGATTAGCCAAGTTGCATAAATATGAGACGTAAAGCAATATCTAAACAAAAATATCACATTTCTTAACCTTAGCAATCTGATCGACAAACAATGACAGTTTATTAAAAAAAAAATACATGAAGCTTCTTGACTTGCTATACATTATGACCACGTTGGCAACGTTTTCCTGATTATGATTATGATTTGGTAATTTGGCATTGGCTCGACACCTTCTCGCGGTTTCGCCCGTGAATAGGGGAGTTTTACTCCTTGAAACTAATGGCGAGCTCTGGGTCGTCGTCGGGGAACCCCTTCCCTTTGACTACCTCCCCGACGGCGACGACAAAGACAAGACGGACGGATATGACACAGACGGAGACGACCACGACGTGGGGGAACCCCTGCCCTCCCCATATGCTTGTGGCTAGTACTGACCAGCACAGGCCTGTCCACCCCTTGTCCCCCCGCGTCATCCCTTACGTCCCTCCCTTCGTCTCAATTAACCAAGTTGCATAAATATGAGACGTAAAGCAATATCCAATCAATCGAGGTCGCGTGCCCTCGCCTAATGCATCAGCGTCGCGTGCACGTACGTCTTGCCCGTACCTCCCGCGCCGTCTAGGTAGAAACACTTGGAGCGAGTAGCGTCTTAGTCCACTCTGCTCAGGTGCCGACTGGCCTAATTCGAG
>JAMZAV010006713.1:0-33715 GCA_024449915.1 Sweltsa coloradensis | reverse complement strand
CGAACTCTTCCGGTCACCCCCTCACCAGTCGACGAAACTCGGGTTTGCAGTTTTTGTATAGCCCTCCGCACCTTCTCGGCCTCGCTGACAGTCACGCCCATCTGTGTGTATACCCCGCGATGGCCGGATGTACGCGGAGATTGGCTCGTCCGGATGCTGCGTCCTCGCCTCTAGCTCCCGTTGCAGCGCCGCCACATAGTTGACAGCGCCGTACTCCCTCTTCAGCGCCGTCTCGAACCCGGTCCAGTCGACGAAGCCCTCATTGAACTCCCACCAGCGTAACGCTGCGCCAGTTAGCGCCACAGGCACGACGCGCGCCAGCAGTACAGCGTCACTCAGCTGCTGAGCGGCGCCGAAACGACGCAAATCCCCTAGAAATTGCGTCGGGGTCTTACTGTCATGGTACCCGCAGAACGTGGGTACCGATAACTTTAAATGGCGTCCAAGCACTAGCCCGATCTGTATCATCGCACAGAGGCTGGTGTGGAGGCGTCGCCGTCCGCACTGCCAGCCTCTCTCTCAACCTTGCCGCAACAATGGCTGGGTCCGCGGCGTCGTCCACTGACAATTGCAACAAGTCCTGCAACAACTGCGCCGGCACGACTATGTCCGCCATCACTTCACTTCACTGACGTTTGGCTTAAACCTCCCCCACCTCAAGTTCATATACACGCACTCGATATACACAGTTCAACAAATCAAACACAAGCGCGCAAAAAAAAAAATCAATCCCGGACGGTGCCCCCACGTGCAATGCCACCCGAGGGCCGTTGCAACAATGAGGTGGAAGGAGAAGTGATTACTCAATAAAGAGATAGATAATATACAATATTTACAACACGGTTTAATTACACTTTAAAGACACAACAACATATCAAATACCGTACGCTGCCTTACAAGGTCTGGATCCGACCTAAGCAAGC
This sequence comes from Sweltsa coloradensis, assembly GCA_024449915.1. Taxonomy (NCBI): domain Eukaryota; kingdom Metazoa; phylum Arthropoda; class Insecta; order Plecoptera; family Chloroperlidae; genus Sweltsa; species Sweltsa coloradensis. The sequence goes on along the minus strand of JAMZAV010006713.1, from coordinate 32,792 downwards.
GCACCTTACCGACTGACTTCACACACTTGGCCCCAACGCCTCTCAGTAGCGTCCCCAAGCTAAACTCACCCTCGTCAGAATACGCCCCCTACCACATGGACTATCTGGTCATGTGGCAATCGGCAACTCTGACCACCCGCAACGCATCCCAGACACCCATATGTTTGGGGTGCATTGCAGATTATATTGCATTTTGTCGGTGTGTGTAATGTGAATTTGTACTTGCTATGAGTATATGTTCTAATTCGTACATATTCTTGTTCTACTTCATTCGCATCTACATGTTATATTTGTATTGTTCTATTAGTGTATTATTCTTGTCCTATTGTATTTGCCACTGTGGTACTTAGTACTGTTGCGAATAAATACAACAAACAAACAATTAATATTGTATAGTATGGGTTCGGGCTTCGAGTGCCAGTCGGAATAAATTTGTATGAGAATGGCTACCAAGCGAAAATAATTTTATTCTTTTTATTGGTTGGTGGTTGTTGTTGGGGTTGTTATTCTTTACGTTGTTGGTTTTCGCACTATAAAAGTAAAATCAAAAAGTTTAGACCTAGTTCTATGAGCATACAATATTAAAACATAAACATCTAATGTGTATAGTGTGTGATGTACACCATCGACTGAAAGTTAATCAAGGGTTCTAGTGGTAAAGCCCTTGGTTTACTACTGTTCGAGGGTGTATAAGAGATGCGTGATAACTTTCTAAATAAATCACAGCGCATAAATAAGTCTCATCTAAAATAGACCCTAAGAATGTCTTGCATGTAATTTTCATGAACAATGCGTTTACCTAAACATAACAACAAAACTAATTAAATTCGTTAACCTCTTTTTGGTAATCCGTTAAGGTCAGGGTCACAGTTCTCACTTGAATTCTCATAATTACATTTAACAATGAATGACACAATAATAAATGTTGAGCACGGTGGTTTTGAGGCAGCAAGAATTTCTATCAGTCCGTGCAGTGGTGAAGTGTGACAAGCAATTTAATTAAAAACTTGCCACTGTATTCACTCCTCACGCCACCGCGATATCAACTTCACTTACGACAGGGGAGGTATGCAACCTGTCTTACGTGGCTCACAGCTACACTTCGGTAATGAATTATTGAATACTTACTCGCAATTACATTACCGTAACATCACACCGATTACAACATGGATGGGTGGGGTGGGTGGTTGGTTATTGATTGACGAATGCGATTTTAAACAGACACGCTCTAAGTTAGAAAAGATGTACCCGGCAACAGCAAATACACAATGCAGTACGTATTATTTATTTGGAAGTGGTTAGCCTAATCTGTTTAGTTTGTTCTTTAACTATGGTATGCGTATATACTTTGTTTAATTTACAGTACATGTTTCCCTTCAATTTTGTTTTATTTATGCTGTCAAGCATTTTCATATGTAAACGTACGTACGTAGTTATACAAGTTAATGTCGTGAGTGGATGACGATTAGATATTAAATATAGATAGGATGAGAAATAGCTGTCAGGCTAACAATATATACATTACATAAATCCTGTACACGCATGTGTGAACGTTTCCCGAGCTAGCCTTACCTACTCCTCCTTAATTATTCGGCGTGTCTCAAATTCCCTGATAGTAAATACACAATTACAGTATTTTAGAAATAAAATTTCCTTTCTACCTTATTTTTCACAATGTGTGTTCTTCCTAAACATTGAACAAATAAAATTACATACTGTAAATAATATAAACAATATATTATAATGGCGCTATTAAATAATAGGCCAGGACGAACAGTAGATGAATATTCGTTTCAAGTATAACAGAGAATGTGATTATCACTGCAGTCGATGAGTCGAAGACCCAATAGTAGCAAGTTGGGTTTTAGTTCTGTATCCTGGCGACCAGGATGGCTAGTGTTGAAGTTCCTGGTAGCCCCGAGAAGAATAAAAGACTACCGATGCATTCCTTGAAGAACATCTTATTCTGGCAGGGTAGGAGAAACTATTGTTAGCCCCTACTATTTTGATACAGCAACCAAAGTTGTATAGTGAAGATATCAAACCTAAATAAAATCACCAAAGTTTTTTTAAGCATGGTCGATAATTCAAGGGGCACTGGGTCTGGAGCAGAATCAAGCGCGTCGGAAGGGGGGGAATGGGGAAATTGACCCCCCCACTTTTCATGCTGCCCCCCCCCCCCATTTTTGTAGTTAATCTGCACATACACTTATACAATTCGACAGTCACCTTGGTAAAACGAATTTGTTGGTCTGTATGCTTCGTCATTACATAAAAGGTTAAAGGGTTTGGTTGAAATTGACTAAAATGGGCCACTTCACGTTCATTTTTTTAGTTTTTAGATCGCCGATAGTTGCTGTAAAACATCGTTTATAGAGTCCGAGTGCATCTAAAACATGACGAAATAACTGTAGTATGGTGAAAAAAAAATCGAGGACGCCGGGAACTGGAGCTTCGCCCCAGACCCCAGCTGACGCCCTCAAAACCTGCTTATGGATTTGACCCCCCCCCCCACACTTTTCAAAACGTTCCTACGCGCCTGGGCAGAATGCATGGGACACGAAGCAGTCTGGGGCACTGGGTCTGGGGCAGAATGCAAGGGACACGAAGCAGTCTGGGGCACTGGGTCTGGGGCAGAATGCAAGGGACACGAAGCAGTCTGGGGCACGGGTCTGGGGCAGAATGCATGTAGACACGAAGCAGTCTGGGGCACTGGGTCTGGGGCAGAATGCAAGGGACACGAAGCAGTCTGGGGCACTGGGTCTGGGGCACAATGTAGGGGCACGCAGTCTAAGGCACGGTGTCTGAGGCATATAATATGATAATTTGGGGGATAAACGTCTTGAGGTAGTTTACCAATAAACTTACACTACCCCATTGTTTCTAGATTCTGAACTGATTAATAATTTAAATAATATATTTGTATATAATTTCTACAATGCATGTTACAATGCAAATGGCTTGCTTGGTGCTCAGTCGTCGAAAGATGCTCATCCATTTATTTGACGGGAAATATATTTATATAACCCTATAGTTTTAAACATACTTTTACATTGACAAGTACGCTAATTACAAATATCTTTAAAGTAAGCTTCGTGTGTGGACGTTGCCTATGGCAATGTCGAGTGCATTTAGTCGCAATTATATTTGCTTTAGATATTTTTTTTTAAAATTCTCGTGGAAAACATGTACACCTACTAACTCTAACGACAACTTGTCAATCGAATGCAACAACTTTGTAAATAGAATGTCATGCTCAGCACGGTAGCCTCGATATGTTTGAGGTCCAGTGAAGTAAATGTTAGCCCAGGGTTCTATTTAATAAGTTGTCACTGTCAATCGACGATTTGTCACAATGTGTTGTTGTTGTTGTTGTTGTTGTTCTGAACTAGTAGCTAATCTAGTATTAAGTTCAAATAGCTATAGTAGTAATATGCTATTTTTTAAATTTATAAAAGCACACATTTTTCCACAAATATTTCATTATTATTTCTTACAAAAACTCTATTCCCATTTTGGGTTACGTGAGGGTATGATGTAATTACAATTCTTCAATTCGAGAACAAGATGTAGCCTAGTTAATCGCAAATAAACGTGATCCGATTTCATTGTCCATACCGAAATTTACCTTAAATTCACATTGAACAATAAAAACATTTACATTGTTTTCTCTAGCCTCCATAGTCCACGTTACAAACACTGTAAAACGCCAGTATTATTACAAGCATCATAATAGGCGTCGTGCACAATAAGCTCGAAAGGTAAACATTTGCGTAGCTGTAAAATACACTTTGTCGAACTAAAACGCGAGAATATCAAGGTACAAAGTAACAAAGAGGCGATGTGGTGTGGGCTGTGACGAGCAGGATAATGCAGGCACATTACGCCAACAACAACACTACAGGGCGATTTGCTCGGAGCACACACTTGCGACGCCATGTTAGCCAATCTAAATAGAATTAAGTTTTTGAAAGTATAGAAACAAGCACGCATTTGTTTCCATTTGTGTGGCTCGTGAGCAGTCTTGGGGAGGAACGAACGCGTTCCTTTTTCAGGAACTTTAATGGGAACGCGTTCCTTTTGTTATACAACAGGAACTTGTAACGTGAAAAGTTCCTATTTTGTGGGAACTTGGAACCAATTTAACGTACCTTATAATAAGTTCAATTTCGCCATCGTTATCCTGTCGAATTCCAGTACCTGATATCGACCACAGTATAAAAATATAGAACCTCTCGCTCTCTGCTCGATGATGTTGCCACCGAGGCTACAGGGCACACTCTTGACACTGTCTGTCCGACGCCAAGCGTGAGGTTCTGGGTTCGATTCCAGGTAGGACCCACTTCTATGTTAACAATCGATATTTACTTCAGCTTTGCACATAAAGAGTATATTAATGACATGGTTTTTAAGCGTAAGCCCGCTTTGAGAACATAGTCATTAGCACCTCAATTATCGTAATAGTGTGCCCCGACTTGGAATCGAACCTAGAACCTCCAGCTCTACGTACAATGCTCTTTATAATTCAAGTTATTTGGGCCATGGGTCAAACTTTTACGAAATTACTAAGTACTGTGTTTGTTGAGTTCTTGGTTCGATCCCCAGTCGGGACAAACTTTTACAACAATCGCTATCAATCAATAAAGACTATTTATGTTTACAATTCATTCGCGTTAGCCTTCAAAAAAATAAAAAAAATACATACAATTATTATTATTATTATTATTATTATTATTATTATTATTATTATTATTATTATGTTGGAAATGTAGACTTAAAAGATGAGATGGCAGTGGCCATTCATTATATTTCAAAGGCATTTGTGCGCTTGTTTTTGATTTGTGGATTCTCAAAAGGCCCTAGTTACGAGCAACTTGATCAAACTAAATTGTAGAGCTTTTTCCTTTGAATAAAGTAAATTTAGTATCAATATTCATATTAAAACTTGTCACAGTTCATTTTAGTTATAGAACTTTAACGGGTAGTTATTGTTTCGTAACATTTTTGGTGACCCCGACGTGATTTGTGATAGTGGTTTGATATTATGGATCGACTCAAGAAGATGCGTACGCCTGTGCGGGCTTCGTTTACCAGGACACTACATGAGGTCAAGCAGGAGCTTGCTGAAGCTTCCCCAGATGAAGACACCTTGTCTCTGAAGTTAGCAAAACTGGAGAAGGTTATGACCGATCTGAGGCAGCTGGACTCTAAATATTTAGAAAGTCTTCTGGATGATGACTGTAGTGACGAGGATTATTCCATGGAAAGCGAAGCCATTGAGGGCTATGAAGATCGTCTGGCAGAGGTAAGGAGTAAAGTTGGTAGAGCTCTCACTTATGTAAATAGAGATGTCAGTGTACCAACGTGTGGGGTTGACAGCCGGTCCAATCGGACATTTACTCTACCTAAGATAGAACTTAAGAAGTTTGATGGTGAACTGACAGGGTGGTTGACATTCTGGTCACAGTTTAAGAAAGTGCACGAGGACACCGAGATTCATGATTGTGACAAATTTCAGTATTTGGTCCAGTCAATGATAAGTGGAACTCGTGCTAGCGAGCTTGTCGATAGCTACCCTCAGTCAGGCGAAAACTATGCGAGGGTAATAGTTGCACTGAAAGAAAGATTCGGTAAGGAGGATCTCTTAATTGAAGTTTATGTTAGAGAGCTGCTGAAGTTAGTAATCAGCAACGTCTCTAACAAAGAGAAACCAACGCTTTCCAGCATCTATGATAAAATAGAAGGTCAGTTAAGGGCATTAGATACACTGGGTCTGACTACCGATAAATGTGCTGCAGTACTATTTCCGCTTGTAGAGTCAAGTCTACCTGATGAAACTCTTAGGGCTTGGCTGAGAAGCTCGTTATCGTCTCGAGGAGCGATACACGGTGGGGCAGGTGAAAATCGCCTATCGTGTCTAATGGAATTCCTCAACAGAGAAGTTGAAAGCGAAGTAAGGATAGATCTAGCCAAATCTGAGTTTGTACCGGTACATGGAGCTAGAGACATGAAGAAAGGGAACAAGACTAAACATGACGTTTATGATCTTGTTGTGCCTACAGCTGCAGGGCTATTTAATGGCGATAGTGTGAAGTGTGTATTTTGCGAGAAACATCACGAGAGTCGTGATTGTGTTCGGGCACAAGACATGTCCATCGCCGATAAGAAACACAAACTCACACAAAATAAATGTTGTTTTACTTGTCTCCGCTCTAATCATGTATCCAAGAAATGCAAAGCTGTCATTAGATGTTCTCTGTGTGCTAAGAAACATTTGGTTTTGATGTGTCCTGAATTGCCTTCTCATAAAAATATGAGAAGTCTCATACCTACGTCTACTAGTGTGGAGAAGACAGTGCAAAGTTCAATGTCAAACCAGATCTGCACAAGTGACATTGTTCTTATGACTCTGTTGGTTGATGTTGTTACTAACGGAGAGTCAAGGACAGTTAGAGCTCTTATTGATACTGGATCTCAACGCTCGTATGTACTGAAGTCAACAGCAGATCAGCTTGGATTTGTATCTCATGGTAAGGAGACAATCACACATTCATTGTTTGGTGGTACCAACACCGAGCCCAAGTCTCATGATAAGTTTCAACTCCAACTCTCGAAGCCTGGGAGGTTATCTAGTAGGCCTATTTCCATTGATGTCCTAAGTCAAAGTAAGATTTGCGGGAAAATACCACGAGTTGCTAAAGGAGAATGGATGAATCAATTGAGAACTAATCATATTTGGGTTAGTGATATAGGAAAGGGTAGGCCTAGTGACATTGAATTGTTACTTGGAGCTGATGTATACGGACAGATACTCACTGGACGTATATACAAGTTGGACAATGGTATGACAGCAGTAGAAACGGAACTAGGTTGGACGCTGATGGGACGTATTAGAACCCAGGCTGAAGATACAAACGTATCAATGTTAGTGACATCTATGAAAATCAGTGATGCATCTGTTGCAGAGTTATGGGAGCTAGAATCCATTGGTATTAGCGATCCTATAGAGAGGGTTACCAAGGAAGAAGCCGCGGCTGCAACGAAAGATCATTTTCTGAAAACAGTGTCGCGCACAGAAGAGGGGAGGTATCTGGTTGCTTTGCCCTGGATTGACGGTCACCCCCCTCTACCTACAAATAGGGAAGTTGCCGGAAAAAGGCTTGTTGTTGCCTCAAATAAATTAAAGAAAGAAGGGAAACTGGAACTTTACGGGAGAATTTTTAAAGACTGGCTTCAAGAAGGGATAATCGAGGAAGTACCTGATGCGGAGATAGAAACACCAAGTCACTATTTGCCTCATCGTCCAGTTTTCAAGCCAGATAGTCTCACAACGCCAGTTCGCCCTGTATTTGATGCATCAAGTAAATGCAACAAGTCACCCTCCCTAAATGATTGTCTGGAGAAGGGATCGAACCTCATAGAGTTGATACCTTCAATGATAACAAGATTCCGAGAGAAGAAAATTGGAGTCACTTCAGACATTCGTAAGGCATTTCTCATGATTGAAATACACAAGAAGGACAGAGATTTTCTGCGGTTTTTATGGTGGGAGAGTGATTATGAAGCGCCATTTAAGGTGTTCAGACACAAAAGAGTAGTTTTTGGACTCAACTGTAGTCCATTCTTACTTGGTAGTGTCATAGATTATCACTTGAACAACCAAGTACCTGAAGATAAAAGTCTCATTGCCAAGAAACTTCAAGATTCGCTCTATGTTGACAATTGTGTAACTTCCGTCGATACAGTAGAAGAAGTTTGCCAATTTCGGGAGGAATCAGTAAAACTGTTTGAAGACGCTAAGATGGACCTAAGAATGTGGAAATATTCGAAAGATGAAGACTCTGAAATGGAAGACGGCAGAATAACTTCTGTTTTGGGGTTGAATTGGGATCGTCATCTGGACAGTTTGAGTGTTGATATACCCAGCATCGAATCTGTTCAGGAAGTGACAAAACGAACAATTTTATCTATGACTCAAAAGATTTTCGACCCACTAGGAATATGTTGCCCAGTAATACTGCTACCAAAACTAATGCTGCAAGAAATGTGGATTAGTAAGATGGGATGGGATGTACTCCTGGATGAAGAATCTACAATGAAGTTTCTAAAATGGCTAAACGAGATTCGATTCTTATCGAATATTAAAATTCCAAGACACATAGCGAACGTAGGAAGCTATGTGAGTTCACAGTCGTTCCATACGTTTTGTGATGCAAGTGGATATGCATATGCTGCAGTAGTTTTTCTCAGAACAGAGTCGTCTGAGGGAGTTACTGTACAACTTATACAAGCTAAATCAAGAATAGCCCCGCTGAAGAAATCAACAATACCTCGATTGGAGTTAATGAGCTGTCTAATTGGAAGTCGCTTATCGGAATCAGTACAGAAATCTTTGCATATAGAAGACAAAACTGATTTCCATTTTTGGAGTGATTCAACGACAGCGTTAGCATGGATACGGAGGAATGATGAATGGGGCACTTTCGTTGGAAATCGGGTAAAAGAGATATGCAATCTCACTAAACCGGAAAATTGGAGGCATGTACCAGGCTCTCTCAATCCTGCTGATCTTCCATCCAGAGGATGCAGCTCACAAGACCTTGTACATTCGAGATGGTGGGAGGGACCGGAGTGGCTCAAAGAACATGCTTCACAATGGCCAGTGGGAGAAACTAAATTCAACGAGGAATTAGTGTTCTCTGAACAGAAAAAGAAAGTAATGAACGCCATGCACGTGACAACCGGTGAAGACGACCCATGGAACATAACAAGGTTCTCATCATACAATCGGTTAGTGAAGGTCACAGCATGGATGCAGAGATTTATTAACAAGTCTCGCAAGAAGATTAGTGCCAAGGGTGCACTGACAGTCGACGAGCTCAACGCAGCAGAAAGAGATCTACTAATCAACATTCAACAGGAATCTTTTCGTTATGAAGGAGAAGTGGCTTGCGGTCTTCAAGTATTTAAAGGGGTAGACGGACTATTACGAGTGAAGACAAGACTCGCTATGAAAGATGATATCATTGATTTCATATTCCCTGTGCTACTACCGTCCAAACATCTAGTGGTGAATATGATCATCAGAGAAGAACATCTCAAGAACAGTCACGCAGGAGTACAGTTTCTAATGGGAAAATTGCGAGAAAAATATTGAATTGTGAAAAGCAGACAAACAATAAAAAGAATCTGTTTGAAATGTCCAAGATGTAGAAGATTTGCAGCCAAGAGTTCAACGACTTACCCAGCTCCATTACCTCAAGACAGAGTAACCACCGCAGCAGTGTTTCAGATTGTTGGAGTGGACCTAGCTGGCCCAATGTATCTTAAGGATAAGAGTAAAGTTTGGCTAGTGTTGTTTACATGTGCAGTATACCGAGCTATTCACTTGGAACTTGTAAGCTCACTCAGCACTGAGGCTTTTATTCAGTCAGTAAGAAGATTTGTGGCTCGCCGAGGAAGGCCCACTACGGTCTATAGCGACAACGCGACCAATTTTGTTGGGTGTGCTAATGCTCTTCAAGAGTTGGACTGGGATAAGGTGAAGAATGAATTCGCAGTGGACAAGATTCACTGGAAATTCAACCCTCCATCAGCAGCATGGTGGGGAGGATGGTGGGAGCGTCTCATTCGCTCAGTAAAAGGAATACTCAAGCGCGTGCTAGGAAAGTCTTCTTTGAACTACGAAGAGCTTTCTACAGTATTGTGTGATGCTGAGGCAGTCATCAATGGGAGACCTCTCACCTACATTACAGACAACATAGACGATTTGATACCTTTAACTCCGGCAATGTTTCTGAATGATATTCGCGAACAGAACGTGCCAGATTTAGATATGTTGGAATCTGAAGGTTTCCAACGCCGTTTCCGTTATAGACAAATTGTCCGTGACCATCTACGAAGCCGATTTAGGAAAGAGTATTTGGGACAACTGGTACAACGCGGGAAGGCAAGTGAACGACACAGGAAACTATCAGTCGGCGAGATTGTGCTTGTGGGAGCCGACAATAAAAAGAGACTGGACTGGCCAATGGCAAAAGTGTTGGATCTTCTACCCGGCAATGACGGATACGTCAGAGTGGCTCGGGTGAAGACGCAGCATGGAATCTTGGTGCGTCCTATACAACGGTTATATCCCCTAGAAGTGTCAAATCTTCCCGACCTACAACGCAGTGAAGATGATGCAATTCGCACACGAGCCGCAAGAGTGATGTCAACATACCCACAGTAGACTGTCATGGTCAAAATATTATTGTTTCATTTGCTGTCATTATTATGTCAAAATGAAAGGTGGGAGTATGTTGGAAATGTAGACTTAAAAGATGAGATGGCAGTGGCCATTCATTATATTTCAAAGGCATTTGTGCGCTTGTTTTTGATTTGTGTATTCTCAAAAGGCCCTAGTTACGAGCAACTTGATCAAACTAAATTGTAGAGCTTTTTCCTTTGAATAAAGTAAATTTAGTATCAATATTCATATTAAAACTTGTCACAGTTCATTTTAGTTATAGAACTTTAACGGGTAGTTATTGTTTCGTAACAATTATTATTATTATTATTATTATTATTATTATTATTATTATTATTATTATCCGTTAAACCAATTCATACCCAGTACGGCTTGTCGTAATTAATTTGTAATATACAAGGTTTACTCAATCGTAAAGTTATTTCTAGCTAATCGCTTCTATTAGCTCAACAGTAGCCTTCCCTTCATGTATCGAACACGGGTAACCTAATCACATCTCAATTAGCTTCGTTGCACAGACAAGAGAAGGGAAGATAAGTGAGTCCGGTAAATCCCGAGATTGGACTTGTTTTGCCTCTCGGCGGTCTCCAAAGCTCAACACCAAATCCCCGATGATGTCCGGCGAACCCACTCGCTTTAATTTAAGCCCCTCACCCTTGGAAAAGTCATCGGATGCTCATGCCCACTCGATCAATTACAACCGAAGCAAATTGAAATGCTGGGATATCACTGCATCTCATCACCAAACCCTACCAATCATGTATTTGTTCCTGCTTTTTAGTTTTACTCGTCATAGCGAATTAAGGTTCGCTTCCCCCATGAGATTCCGATTTGAAATTCGTAGCCAATACTATCACCTATTTTGCCTTTTTAAATTTTTAAACGTATGTTCATTGGCCTTTGAAATTTGCAAATTTCACAATTTGTGTCGTTTCGCGATGAGGGGCACTAACGGTAGGACTTAAAAACACGCAAAACAGACCCCCCCCCTAGATACGCTTTCAAGTTCGTTTTCGTTTTATAAATATGTGAAAATTAGAACAAAAAAATCACTGCCCCCCCCCCCCTCACCCCACATGAATCAGGGCTAGATCCACCACTGCTAAAAATAATGTTTAGATGTTTATTGATTAATAAAATAACTTTATTCACCATGACAGGAACATTGTACAAAAACATGTATCATTCCAATTCCAGTGGAGAAGGTGAATACCCTAAGGGTTAGTGTGTACCCAATGTGTACCCAATTACAAAAAAAAAAAATGGATTCTACATTTTAAACTTGATTGTTCCTTAAAGTTTAAAACGATATTTGAATTTCACATTGTTAACTCTCAATTAAGAACATATTTTCATAATACGTTTATATTCTAATACTTTATTCATGAAACGCCATTATTGAACATCTTTTGAAATGGCATAAAAAATAAAGATACAAAAAATACTTTACATATCACGTGTCGACGAGGTCTAATGGTGATGGCGAACATTCCAAATAATTGCCCCTATTAAACGTTAAATTTAAAAAAACTCTATGTTGGTCTCTCAGTCACAGAAAAGGAAAGCAACATTTTGAATGTTCTGATCGCGAAAAACCACACACTAACTTTGCATAGGTATGGTGAAAAACAGAACCCCACAGGGACTATCGGCAAAAACTTTGAAATGACCACGACAATCAATTCGTTCCTCATTAAAAAAGGAATGTTTACCCGGGGCTCATTCAACACTTTGAAGCGATTGAGTTGATTTGCTGCTTAACGTCTCATATTAATGCATAAGACTATTCGAGATGATGAATGAGAATGAAAGACGATTACAAAAAACATACTTCGTAGGGGATTCGAACCCACGTTCTCGTACAACCATACTTTTAGATCCAGCGCCTATCGTAGTGCCACCGCGGACGGCAACGTGAGTTCAGCATAACGTTGTTTAGGGCAGGGATATTTTTAACACCACAAACACATCGTATTCAATGAGAGGAACTACGGCCACGTCGTCGAGTGATGATTTAATCCATTTGTTTTTAAATGTGTGTACCAAGCGGAAGGTAAACCTCGTTGTCCAGACCCTCAATGTGAACAGCTGCAAGCTCCAGCCGGCGGTGCACAAAACAGCTTTGGCCATAGAGAAATTAATTCTAATGGCAACCAATTGGACACAGATATAGTGCATACCTTTAAAATTTAACTGATCCTAAGCAGTAGAGCGTTGAAGGGCTGTGATATTTGCTAGTGGTTCAGTGTCTGATAGTCATTTATGAAGCTGGTGACAGACATTAGAGCTAATCCCTCCGATTTGTAGCCAGAGACCTTTAAACCCCATGGGCACATTACCTATCTTTATAGCGACAATAGGGGCTAAAGTCAGCGGACCCTCGTACAAGACTATGTCATTACAATTTTATAGAACTTTGGGTACAAGTACATAGAAATATAGTGTTTTCTTAAAATATATTTCCTCCAATTTGTAGTCCGAAGGCGTCAAACCACTATGAATTAGTATTTATGTCTAAAAATGTATAGAAATAGTGATCTTAAAAACTGAACAACTTCTTACATATTTCAGAATTGTAAATAACGTTAATTCCCGAAACATCTTTTAAGCCAGCATATAATGCAATCACTTTTAGTTAATGGTGTAAAATCAATTAAACCTTTTGACAAGTTTGGCAAATTAAATAGGCACGAACTATTGTATACAACAAAATTATATTATAGAAGAGTTTGGAATTCAAATGTTAAGTGTTGTGGCACAGAGTATGGCCAGAGTAAAAAACAGTGGGTAATAGTTTTTAAAGGGTTGTATTGATAGCCATTGTCGACACTTATTGTTTTTTGCTGCTAAAAATGATGAGATAGCGAGATTGGTTGGGGTTTTGTATGTCGGCACGTCAAGTCCAAACAGAATGAAAGAAAGTCATGGCTAGGAAGGAGAAGAATAGAAAATGTAGATAGAACAAGAGAAACCCAATGAAGAAGATGACGATGACGATGGGCCCGGGGGCCGAACGCTCAGGTGTAGATGTCCCGGTGCGTAGAGCTTGCCACAGCTTGGCCAAGAGAATGATGCACTACATGATTACACTGCACTGTGGATGTGTCAAAAACAGAACGAAACTGTGTCGTTGTAGTAGACAGACTGACAAAATTATTACGAAAGTAAAAGAGCGGTGAGAGAGGGGTAGTGGGGGGGGGAGCTGATAAGAACTAGTCCGAGGGTTTAATAACAGAATGCGAGTGATAATTTTATTTACTTGGTCTTTCTGTGTAAATCTATTTTTAAAAACTGAATAAGATGGACGTTAAAAAAAATAAATAGATAAAAATTTTAATTACGAGTGAATATAGTAGGCCTATCACGAAAACAAAATATACAAACTAATTGACGAGAACACCAATACGTTACGAAACAATGATGATGGTTGATTTCTGGGCACTCTTTGTCGCTAAGCGGGTCCAACTTTCAACCAACTTTCAACCACACTTTTTTCCCAATAAAATCAATGGAAAACAACTACAAATTAGAAATAAGTTAATATCACAGTACGTATTAGTGAGTAATTAATAGTAAACACTCTCGAATTACACGAATAATGTCAAATAATTTACATTATTGAACATGAACGTCGTCTCACTCTGATCAACGCGCCATTTTGGATGTTGGCTATGTAGGTGTACCAACCTTTTTGCGATATTGTGGTTATTGTAATAAGTAATTTATAAATATGTTATTGTTATGTTAAGTAAACAATTAAATAGTCGAATAGCACGGGGGTTTGGGGGCGGAGCCCCCGACGGGGTCCAGGGCGGAGCCCCGGCGGGGTCGGGGGGCTGGTCCCCAGAAACAGAATGAGGTACAAACAAACAAACATGACAGGGACCGCAGGACAAACAAAACGGACAGAATTAAACGTAAGTTTGGTGTGTTTTGGTTGGTTTGGTACGTCGGAGAATGGAGAGACTTTGCTAAAATGGCCGCCGTGATCAACTAATAACAGTGAAATTAGTCTGTGAGTAATATTGTGTTCACCTATGTAATTGTTAATTTGCAATGTGGTCATTGTTTATAAATTGTTTATATTGAATTTTTACACATTTATTTCTAATTTGTAGTTGTTTTCCATTGATTTTATTGGGAAAAAAAGTGTGGTTGAAAGTTGGACCCGCTTAGCGACAAGAGTTCCGATTTCTGTTCCATAACATTTCATATAAAATGCATTAAGGCTATTAGAGACGATGAGTGTTGATGGAGGACGATTGCAAAAAAAACAATGTGCACGGAATTTGAACACACGTCTCCGTGGATTCACACGCTTCGGACCAGCGACTTAATCGTATCTGCCACCGCGGATTTACGGAATTATATTTAAGTTGGGTATTTACAGTGCACAAATGTAGAAGAAGGGAATAACACCACAAGCTATATTTTATGTAGCCTATCAGTTATTTATTTGTTAAAGGGGCTATTACCCCCCCCCCAAAAAAAAAAAATTACCACATAATCTATAGTACTACTATACTAAAATGACCGTTTAAAATTATATCTTGTAACTGTGATTTTACACGAATTTTAACCTGATTCTTTTTTGTTCCGCACAGATACTAGAGCATCGTACCAATCTAAAATGGTCCTTTATAACATCGTGTCTTGAAACTGTGCACAAATAACTCTCAAACACGCAAAAATATGCATTCCAAAATCACATCTCTTCTTGGTACCTAATCAGCTTATTTTGACCGAACCACTTGCCCAAATTACAAAACAAAATATTGAAGATTTACAGAAAAGGCTGCCGAGTACGTCAATAATGACCAATATTTTTTTGGATCGAAATCCTCCAAGGTCACGGGGCATAAAGATCGTCCCCATGTTATTTCTTATGGGAAATTTTTGTCGATGGGACCTAGCTCGAAAAATACCAAGTTTGACAAAAAAATCGGGTCATGGTGGACCCAATAATTTGTCTGTTTATTTATAAATTCATAACTAGTTGCCCTGAATGAAGTATAATTTTTTAGTTTAGCGGGTGAATACCCCTTTAAGGTATCAATCTGTGTAATAAGGCTTTGCTATAATATTTTACGTATTTTTTTATGCTTGGAATAGGTTTTACTTTTATAGTGACGCAAAATAATATGTAGTGTATATTATCGGGAATTGAGCCCGAAACCTCTGCTGTCGAACCAACTGAACTATGGAGTATGCAATACCGGTAACGTAAAACAAGTGTGTTCACACATCATTCATAACGTGCGATGATGGCAGATTACATTTCCTATTAGACTCACGAAATAAACTCCAGAAACACAAACCCTCTCTAAAATCATAGAGCTCAATCCCCGGTCGCATTTATTATTATTTATTATATATTATATACATTTATTTTACTTACGTCTAAAATACCAGCATAATTTTGACAGTCCACCAGGCAAAAATATATTTTTGTTCTAAGTTTACATAATAACAGGCACATTGGCAATCAAGGATTTTCCAATATTAATTAATATCTTAGTTGACAACTGAAGGTTTTGACAACACAGTTAAAATGGCATGTGTTTCTGCAAGTCTCTTGGTGCGTTCAACAGATCTATTTATCTCGCCTTCAGAGAGCAAACAATACGTCATTAAACCGTGTTCCCAGCTTACTTCCACGTGTGTACACGTGCGCGCGTTCTGATTTTATAGCGATGCCACAAGGGACGGCCGGGGCAGCTGATAAATTAGCCACCAAGGAAGGAGCGTCAACTTGCAACAATAATCACCCATGACAAACTGGATTCGAGCTTTGTTATGCAAACAGCCGAAGTTGAACGCGAATTACCACAAATCGTCTGGCGGTGATTGCTCACCCGATGGGCTTCCCGTTGTGCCCGTCAGGAGTGACTGACTGCGTTGATGGATGAGCAGGCGGGGGTAGTGACTTGAAAGAGACTGGGGCATGGGGCAGGTGGATACACCACGGTTCGACCCAAATGCTCCGAGCCATGAGGATCAGCTTAAAATGAGCTCAGAGTGACGCAAACCTTAGTGGACCAGCGAAAATAATGTTTCATATAAAACGGACAAAGGGTGAATTACTACTATTTAAGGTATAACGTTTGCTTCGTATAATGTATTTTAGGCCCTATATAGCTGATGTGCAGAAGTACACATTTTGCAACGGTGTAAATATGACTATATGTATAATCGTTAGTCCAGTTTCGAGACCTTGAAATTACAAAACAAAACCGATATTAACAGATTTTGTTCAACTTTTATTTCTAAAATTGTACCCAAAATAATAAATTTATCTTAATAAACTCCTACAATTTCAATTCTTCTAATTATCTATTTCATTCGTGTAGTTGGAAAAAAAGTCAAAGACTCTAATTAGGTATTTAATAGATCAGAAAGAATGCCAACGCCCTAACTAATGCTACTTGTGGTGATACTATAGTTATCATAATAAAAAAATTATGGCATTAGGTAAAAAAACAATTACAACACACGCAATTTTGTTTCACATTTTGTTGGGACTCGAGACTAGTCCTAAACTGAATTTAGTATACGCTCAAATATGGGAATCAATCCAGAAACATCTCTATAACCGAACTTTGCTTACTGCCCTAATGTTATAAAAGCTCTTATCTGATTACATTACAAAAACAACACACAATATCCTTCACGATTAGTGCTGCATTCTAAAATGGTTTAATCCACATGTTAGCCATCAATAGCTGTTTTATTCACATATTGATCCTGACAGAGGTCCGGATCCAAACATAGAATGCGAAATAGTTAAATTTTATATATATAAAACAAAACGAATCGAACATAACATAAAATAACAAACACTTAATTTACTTACAGGTACAGTACGTGTTTTGTGACGTAGAGGTTGTGTCTTCCTTCGATCCACTATCTTCCTGCCTCACTTAACGACTGGCCCGCTTGTTTAATTACCTCTGTTTAAATAGCAACTCTCGCCTTAATAACCTAACACGATCTTTACTTTGATTGGCTAAAAATAACGTATTTGAGTTATAGTCTGTAAGATTACCGAATATCTTGAAATCTTTAATTTGTTTGTTTTCACAAAATTACTTTTTTTTTCGGATTTAACTGACTTTGTTCATAACATCCCGATCTAGCGAGTAATCACTAATTTGTTCTAGGAATAGGTTAATTATTTAATAATTTGTTTTTCACTTTTAAAATGGTGAAATTCTAGCCTGCTAATTAATAAGAATCTGAATAATGGCTTGAAACTTGCTAGTTTGTTTCTAAAAATCACATTGCTAATAAGATCGCAATTTCCGTTCTACTACAGACTTTGTAGCCGTCCTGGCAACGAAGCTTATAATAAACTAGTGGTATACGGGTAGTAAAAATTTCGGATGGGATGGGGTATTTGGGAGCTGACCCGATAGTCAAGAAAATGTACCCGATTTTTGGTTAACATAAAAACATTGGGGGAATGGTGGCGGTGCCGGTCCAGGAGTACATACTTTATTGGTGGAGGTGCCGGTTCAGACAATTTATATTTTGTGTAGAAAATGCCCTTCAATGAAACTAGTCAATAGAAAATGAATTGGTAGAAAAAGTATTCGTAAGTAATATTCAACTTTATATTTTGTAGCAATCATTGACTTCGGATTACTGCATCCCAATCGGTGCTATTGAACAGTGGTAAACTATAATAAGTATTATTATATTATACCGATTATAGTGTATTAATCATACATTTCAGCTTTATACCGGAAAATTTTTAGAAATGGGTCGTGCTTGATATAAATACATTTGGAAAATTAACACATAAGAAACACCTAAATTTGTTTACCTTTGGATATCGAATTGGTTTTGATCAGAATAAAAATCTAGTCACCAAAGAGTAAAGACACACTCGTCCAGTAGACGAAGCATTTACAGCACATGTACAAATAACTAATAATGAAATAATCTGGTATAAATACACTTTTGGGATTTGTATTACATTAAACAGTTTTTAATTAAAAGGATCTTGCAAGGATTTATGTTTGTGTAGTTCGTTGGTCCCGTGGTTAGAGACTCTGCAACCAATGAAAAAGGTCCAGCCAGGGTTCATATCCCGTTATAAGCAGAATATCTATAACTTCTGGCGTGGACTCGGTGGACTTTGAAGTCCATCAATTCTTGGCTTAGGAATTATAAACGGTGACTTTGGAGCCGTGCTGTGCTAGCAACGATGCACATAATACATTCTAAGGTTGTTACGAATAGCATTGTAGATTCTGGCCCCGCCCGCGGGTGGAATCGTGTCCAGCGTGTTTGGTCGGTGTTTCATATTTAAAATGACGGTATCTAGTCAGTCATTGTTCGTTCGTCGATGGTGTCGGCGCCAACAGGGTTACCTTGGAATGCTTTAAATTGGTCTTGTTGTTAGCGTATCTGCTTCCAATGCAGAAGGTCCAGGGTTCGATTCCCGCCATAGTCAGAAGTTTTTTAACTTCTGATTTGGACATAAGTCCATCAGTTCGTGTCTTAGGAGTTTGTAAACGGTGACTTTGGAGCCGTCCTAGCAACGAAGCACATAATAAATTCAGAGTTGTGCTGAATCGGCCTTGTTGATTCTGGCGTTGATTCGCGGGTGTTCGCACTGTCCATACCACTGATTGCTATATTTCCTATTAAAAATAACGATCTTTGGTTGGTTATCGCTCACTCGCCGATTGCGTCGGGGCCTACAGGATTGGCTTAGTCGCTTTGATTTAAAGTCCCCCACTGAAAATCAGTTATATAACTGAGTGGGTAGACTCTAAATACAATTTATTTATTTATTTATTTAAACTTCCCCCACTAAAAATCAATTTGTGACTGAGAGGGTAGACTATCGAATGTATTTATTTTATTTATTATTATTGTTTAAACATATCGTAACGTTATCTTTTATACAAAACTTTTATTTATTCTCATCTAACCTACATTCAATTTTGCAATGTATTCGTGGTGGCTCATACGGTTCAGGCATGCGGCAAAGAACGTGGGTTCGAGTCCAGAATGAGTACATTTGTTTGTTGTTTGTCCTCTATCTTCATCCATCACATCATTATTTAAAGAAGCGTTCAGCAACAAAAACCAACGTCAGCCAATGAAGTAGCGCAATGAATCAACGTGAGTTCACCTACCAAAGGTAATAAAAATATAAAACCCCTTGTTTTCTTCTATTTCTCTATCTCCTGCGGAAATATTCTAACCTTCTAAAGCCGAAACCAATAAACCACCCGTGTTTAGAATGGATATACAAGTTTATAAGCAGATGTAACTTTTGCTCGTGCAACTCGACGAGACGCCGTTCAAACCGGAAATAGGTCATTCTTCTTTTTCTAGTCTTTACCCCGCCAAGACTAAATCATTGTAGTGGCAACTTCCTGCCATGCGAAGCTCATTTATTGTGGTTTGGGCTTCGATTTTATTCAGTGGCGCACTGTACATGCGTCGTAGGTTTACGCCACAGGGTGGTTGTAGACTCACAACGTTTGGTGGATAATTGGATGAGCGTAGCGAGCGTAGCGAGCGGAAGCGAAGACTTCAATTTCACTGACCCCCAAAAAATTTAGCTCGGGTGTTTTTTTTTTTTTGTTTTTTTTTGTTTTTTTTGTTTTTCCGTCTGTTTGTTCGCTCGATTCCGGGCAAACGGCATATGCGATCTTGATGAAAATTTGACCGGACCTTCGTTTTCTCTGAACTTAGAGGTGTATTGTTTTTGGGTACAATCGAAGAAATATTTCTCATGAATATCGTACTTTTACGATTTTTTTCGATTTTTAGTACGATATTTTCGTCACATTTGGGCCGATTCTGACCAAACGGGTGGGGCTACAACGTTCATATTTCACATGGACATTAAGATTATGATGTTGAAGTACCTTTTTAAAGAAAAAGTTGAAAAAGTTAGCTAGAATCTATAGAAATAAAGGTTTTAATATTATTTTTTTAATTTTTAGTGAGATATTTTCGTCACATTTGGACCGATTCTGACCAAACGGGTGGGACTACAACGTTAAGATTTCACATGGACATTAAGGTTATGGTGATGTAGTACCTTTTGAAAGAACAAGTTGAAAAAGTTAGCTAGAATCCATATGAATAAAGGTTTTAATATTGGTTTTTCAATTTTTAATGCGATATTTTCGTCACATTTGGGCCGATTCTGACCAAACGGGTGGGGCTACAACGTTCAGATTTCACATGGACATTAAGGTTATGGGAATGTAGTACCTTTTGAAAGAAAAAGTTGAAAAAGTTAGTCAGAATCCACAGAAACAAAGGTTTTAATATGAGTTTTTTGAGGTTTATAATACCAATTAGCAAGTATAACAATAGAAACTTGACAACAATCACCTACAATGCATTCAAAAAGCACTTGCAAAGGAAAAGTGCAAACAAACGCAAAAAACGCAAACAAAAAACTTACAAAAAACCGCTCATCCATCAACGCGGCGGGACTTTAGCGTTTTCCTAGTGATATTAACGAGGACCAAGACCAAGCCAACACATTCGGCGCCGACGCCATCTACGAGCGATCAACGATCAACCAGAGACGGGTATTTTTGGATGAGCGAAGCGAAGACTTCAATTTCACTGACCCCCCAAAAAATTTAGCTCGGGTGTTTTTTTGTTTTTTTTGTTTTTTTTGTTTTTTTGTTTTTCCGTCTGTTTGTTCGCTCGATTCCGGGCAAACGGCTTATGCGATCTTGATGAAAATTGTAGGGGACCTTCGTTTTCTCTGAACTTAGAGGTGTATTGTTTTTGGGTACAATCGAAGAAATATTTCTCATGAATATCGTACTTTTACGATTTTTTTCGATTTTTAGTGCGATATTTTCGTGACATTTTGGCCGATTCTGACCAAACGGGTAGGGCTACAACGTTCACATGTCACATTGACATTAAGGTTATGGTGATGTAGTACATTTTGAAAGAAAAAGTTGAAATAGTTAGCCAAAATCCATAGAAATAAAGGTTATAATATAAGTTTTTCAATTTTTAGTGCGATATTTTCGTCACACTTGGGCCGATTCTGACCAAACGGGTGGGGCTACAACGTTCAGATTTCATATGGACATTAAGATTATGGTGATGTAGTACCTTTTGAAAGAAAAAATTGAAAAAGTTAGCCAAAATCCACAGAAATAAAGGTTTTAATATGAGTTTTTTTGGGTTTATAATACCAATTAACAAGTAATAACAATAGAAACTTGACAACAATCACCTTCAATGCATTCAAAAAGCACTTGCAAAGGAAAAGTGCAAACAAACGCAAAAAACGCAAACAAAAAACTTACAAAAAAACGCTCATCCATCAACGCGGCGGGACTTTAGCGTTTTCCTAGTAACTAGGAAACACAAGTTGAGCACGATCCGACCGATGGCGACGCCTAGATCAACAAATCTAAATCCACTAAATTAGTTACATTACACAGCGGATTTTAATTTAAAGCACACCAAGTCGACTGCTACTTCATCGACGAGCGAACAATAACCATCTATAGACCTACCAAACACGTTGGACACGATAATATTGACAAGGGTTTAACATTTGCATTAGAAGGACCTTAACAACTCTTATCAAGAATATTCCTAGACATTGAACAAGAGCTACTTTAGAAAAGTAAAATATGAGAGTAGATTGGTATTAAAACTAGCACATTTCATGATAATCAGAAGACCACAAGAAAAGTGTGTCTAATCCCTGAAGTTTGCTATTTATAAAGTGATAGATTCGTTAATCTGCCATCATTCACCTTCACAGCAGAGTTTTTATGTTGTTTTTTCGACAAAGATTGTACGTATAAAGCAGAACTACAACCGCAAAAGTTCATTAATCAAAAATACGTTGCGTAGGCAACAACAAAGTGGACGGGGTTAGGGGAATAATCAAGTGGAGATTAATTCACAGTCTTATGAATACTAAGCAGGCTTTAATTATCCACAAGCCATTAGTAGGCCTGGTAAAGTGAGTGTCGTGTATGTTTCTTAGTTATCCATCTAATAACTCGGGCAATGCTGGGTTTTACATTTATCTTCGGTGTTATCAGGGGAAACATTTTTTTTTTAGAATTTAACAATACTTAAAACAATATCGAAATAAAAGAACAGCAGCAACTTCAAGATTCTGTAATTAAATATGGAAATCAAAGGAAAGATATTCATTTTATTATTATGATTCTAGAAGAGTTATTCGGTAAAATATACATTTCACGAATACTTATATTGTTCGTTACCGACAGTGTTGGCTCGAGCGTTAGGCGCGCGACTCTGATTCGGGGGGTTCTGGGTCAAATCCCGTCGAGACTGGAAATCCTGACTGAAGGTGTTTTCCTAGGTTTTCCTCAGTCGTTAATGCGAATGCAAGGGATTTAGTCCTCTCAAACAGCCCTCGGACATCCATTACTCTATTCCTAGTTAGATAGGAGCATACATAGCACCCTGGGCAGGTATCCCACAAAAAAAATTATTAATATACTAATTTATAGGAATAAATCATTTATATTAAAAATATAATAAGCTAAGTAACAGTTACAGTATAATAGCAGAGTAACTTCTGTAAAGTATAAAATCAAATATGGAAAACATTCTTGCTATAACCTAACATAATAAACAAAGCAATACTTACACCTATGTTGAATGTTGATCAGTGTGATTTTTAAACGCACAACACAATCAAAGAGGGGGCTTTGGAAATATATTAACAGAGTAAACGTTAGATTTCTATTTCATATATATATATATATATATATATATATATATATATAATAATAGGTAGTTGCCAACAGGCTAGGTATAATCAACGTGGATAGAGATAGG
Organism: Sweltsa coloradensis; assembly: GCA_024449915.1. Lineage (NCBI taxonomy): Eukaryota > Metazoa > Arthropoda > Insecta > Plecoptera > Chloroperlidae > Sweltsa > Sweltsa coloradensis. The sequence continues at coordinate 9,712 of JAMZAV010006713.1, read as the reverse complement.
AGTCAACAGCTTACCTGAGATGTAGAGGTGGCTGCCATAGTTGAACACAGATAAAAATATACACAAACTTATCACTAAATAGTCACGAGACGTTTCGGCCTTGCCTTCTTCGGTCGTTCTGGTCTACGAAGCTGTTGACCAGGAGAGGTTAGAGTAGGGGGGGGGTAGAAGAAGAAGTGGAGGTGGAGGGTGGCTAGAGGGTCTCCAATATGTGCACATGAGTGTGTGTGTGTGTGTTGTGAGTGAGCGAGTGAGTGAGTGAGTGAGTGAGCGAGTGAGCCAGTGAGTGAGTGAGACAGTGAGTGAGTGAGTGAGTGAGTGAGTGAGTGAGTGAGTGAGTGAGTGAGTGTGTGAGTGAGTGAGTGAGTGAGTGTGTGAGTGTATGCGAGTGTGTATAAATGGGTGATTGTGTGAGTTTAGCGTAGGTTTAAGTTAGGTTTTGTTGCGAGATTTAGTTATCCATTGATGAGCGAGCTCCATGGACCTTAACTCTCTGTCGGTTGCGCCCGGGAGCGATCGAATTACTCGTGTAGTGTAGCAATCGTCGAACCGGAGGTCATGGGTTCCTGCGTTAGTGGGCACAGGTTTCGGCTTCTTGTGGGTGTCTGTGTCACACCTATGGCCAGCCATTCTATTGCTAAGAAGGTTACTCGTTAGGCCAATGTATTCAGCTGGACACAGGTTACACTTGAGCTGGTAAATGACGTCAGTGGAGGCACAGTTGTGATGGCCTCTAATGGGGTAGGTCTTGTTTGTGGCTCCAGCTGTGAATGACGTAGTGGCTGGGTGGATAGGGCAAGTTTTGCATCGAGGTCTTTTACACGGAAAGGACCCGTCAGGTTCCCTATCGTCGCCACTTGTGCCAATCATAGGGTCTCGTTGAACAAGAAGGTCCTTTAGATTGGGGGGGCGTCTGAAAGCTACGCGGGGCACTGTTGGCATTAGATCTTGTGTCCTAGTTGAGCCAGACAAGATGTGGTGTCCACTCTTAAGGATGCCATTGAGAACGTGAAGTCCTGGGTGCCATTGCGTAACGAGGGGTAGAGTGTTGTCTGGCACCAGACTGCTTCCTTTCGACGTGGGGTTCTCAACTCGTCTTCTGACGTCTTTTTCAGGGTATCCTCTGTCGATGAAGGCCCGCGTAATCCGGTCGCAGTACTTGGTTCGATCCTCCTCGGTGCTGCATATGCGTTTTCCCCGCGTCGCGAGGGAGTTGGGTAAAGCGCGTTTGGTGTAGAGCGGGTGACAGCTCTCGTAGTGTAGATACTGGAGGTGATTTGTGGTCTTGAAATGTACGTCTGTGCGGAATGAACCATTTTCTACGTACACGTCGACGTCAAGAAATGTGACGTGATGGCGAGAGATTTGCCACGTGAACTTGACAGCATAGGTGTTGTTGAGGCCGTTTAGAAAAGTGTTGAATGACTTCTCTCCATGGGTCCACACTACGTAGATGTCATCGATAAACCTGAGCCAACAGATGGGTGTGTGTTTTTGAGTTGACAGATAGTCTTCCTCTAGTTTGCCCATATACAGGTTGGCATAAGATGGTGCCATTCTTGTACCCATAGCTGTACCTTTTACTTGGAGGTAGTGGCGGTCCTGGAAACGGAAGTTGTTGTTGTTAAGTACCATTTCGGCCAAAGAGATGAGGAAGTCTGTCTCTGGTACGGAATCCGCGGGACGAGTGTTAAGAAAGTGCTCCATCGCAGCCAAGCCATGTTCTGTGGGGATATTTGTGTAGAGTGATGTTACATCTATAGTCGCAATAATAACGTCTTCGGGTAGGGTGTTGTTGAACTCTTGAATACGCTCGAGAAAGTGGTTGGTGTCTTTGATGTGAGATGGTAACTTCTTGACGTGGTCTTGAAGGTGGAAGTCAACAAATGCTGATATTCGTTCTGTCGGAGAGTTGAAACTTGATACGATTGGACGTCCGAAAATTCACAAACCAAATAATCCGGACGTCCAATCGTCCAATCGTATCAAGTTTCAACTCTCCGACAGAACGAATATCAGCATTTGTTGACTTCCACCTTCAAGACCACGTCAAGAAGTTACCATCTCACATCAAAGACACCAACCACTTTCTCGAGCGTATTCAAGAGTTCAACAACACCCTACCCGAAGACGTTATTATTGCGACTATAGATGTAACATCACTCTACACAAATATCCCCACAGAACATGGCTTGGCTGCGATGGAGCACTTTCTTAACACTCGTCCCGCGGATTCCGTACCAGAGACAGACTTCCTCATCTCTTTGGCCGAAATGGTACTTAACAACAACAACTTCCGTTTCCAGGACCGCCACTACCTCCAAGTAAAAGGTACAGCTATGGGTACAAGAATGGCACCATCTTATGCCAACCTGTATATGGGCAAACTAGAGGAAGACTATCTGTCAACTCAAAAACACACACCCATCTGTTGGCTCAGGTTTATCGATGACATCTACGTAGTGTGGACCCATGGAGAGAAGTCATTCAACACTTTTCTAAACGGCCTCAACAACACCTATGCTGTCAAGTTCACGTGGCAAATCTCTCGCCATCACGTCACATTTCTTGACGTCGACGTGTACGTAGAAAATGGTTCATTCCGCACAGACGTACATTTCAAGCCCACAAATCACCTCCAGTATCTACACTACGAGAGCTGTCACCCGCTCTACACCAAACGCGCTTTACCCAACTCCCTCGCGACGCGGGGAAAACGCATATGCAGCACCGAGGAGGATCGAACCAAGTACTGCGACCGGATTACGCGGGCCTTCATCGACAGAGGATACCCTGAAAAAGACGTCAGAAGACGAGTTGAGAACCCCACGTCGAAAGGAAGCAGTCTGGTGCCAGACAACACTCTACCCCTCGTTACGCAATGGCACCCAGGACTTCACGTTCTCAATGGCATCCTTAAGAGTGGACACCACATCTTGTCTGGCTCAACTAGGACACAAGATCTAATGCCAACAGTGCCCCGCGTAGCTTTCAGACGCCCCCCCAATCTAAAGGACCTTCTTGTTCAACGAGACCCTATGATTGGCACAAGTGGCGACGATAGGGAACCTGACGGGTCCTTTCCGTGTAAAAGACCTCGATGCAAAACTTGCCCTATCCACCCAGCCACTACGTCATTCACAGCTGGAGCCACAAACAAGACCTACCCCATTAGAGGCCATCACAACTGTGCCTCCACTGACGTCATTTACCAGCTCAAGTGTAACCTGTGTCCAGCTGAATACATTGGCCTAACGAGTAACCTTCTTAGCAATAGAATGGCTGGCCATAGGTGTGACACAGACACCCACAAGAAGCCGAAACCTGTGCCCACTCACGCAGGAACCCATGACCTCCGGTTCGACGATTGCTACACTACACGAGTAGTTCGATCGCTCCCGGGCGCAACCGACAGAGAGTTAAGGTCCATGGAGCTCGCTCATCAATGGATAACTAAATCTCGCAACAAACCTAACTTAAACCTACGCTAAACTCACACAATCACACATTCATACACACTCACACTCACTCACTCACTCACTCACTCACTCACTCACTCACTCGCTCACTCGCTCACTCACTCACTCACTCACTCACTCACTCACTCCCTCGCTCACTCACTCACTCACACGCTCACTCGCTCACTCACTCACTCACTCACTCGCTCACTCACACACACACACACACACACACTCATGTGCACATATTGGAGACCCTCTAGCCACCCTCCACCTCCACTTCTTCTTCTACCCCCCCCCCCTACTCTAACCTCTCCTGGTCAACAGCTTCGTAGACCAGAACGACCGAAGAAGGCAAGGCCGAAACGTCTCGTGACTATTTAGTGATAAGTTTGTGTATATTTTTATCTGTGTTCAACTATGGCAGCCACCTCTACATCTCAGGTAAGCTGTTGACTCCTATCTCTATCCACGTTGATTATATATATATATATATATATATATATATATATATATATATATAGATATATATATATATATATATATTGAAGGCACATTTTTCTGTCTATAATACCATCATACATTATTCATGGAAATTGTCGTAAAGTTTGCTACGACTGGGATTGAACCCAGAACCTCCGGCTTATAATGCCATAGCTCTAACCATTTGAATTTTACTGCCATATGTTGCTTTCATAACTGAAAGATCACAATCATGGTTTAAATCCATTACTTCTCAAACCCGTGAACAGGACGGATATAATAATATGATAAACATTATAGAACCTTAACAACCCGAATCACGTGTCAGGACTGAGCTATCTGCCGACGTATAGTATATACATACATTTTTGTAGGATGCCCGCTGTAGGGTATACACATTAGGTTTAACCGGTGTGACCCTCTTCACAGGTATATTGCGGATAGGTCAATTGTGAAGGGATGTCCGAGGGCTTTATAAGAGGACTCAATCCCTTGCATTCGCTTTCACGACTGAGGAAAAACTCGGAAAAACTTCAGTCAGGATTTCCGGTCTCTACGGTTTTCGAGCCCGTAACCTCCCGAATCAGAGCCCACACTGTCGGTGAAGTAATAATAAAGTGGTCCCAACAAAAGAATGCAGATAGCTCGAAATTGTTTTCCCAACATAACAACTTTGTAAACTCTATTCACGCTAGCTCAGCGTGGATCTCGCACATGAAGGAAAATCCGTGATCTAGCACATAATTTTTGCTTGTGTTGGTAAAAGATATTTCTCTTTCATACACAAATGTGAGACTCCATTTAACACCCATTCATAGTACCCCCACCACTACAAAGCATCTGCGTTCTTTCGTTGGAGCAAGTATAGGAGTAGTCGTAGTCGATTAGTTTTTTTTTACTCTTAAATCATGGTTTCTTGGTTCACTGGTTAAATCACGTATTGATCAGTGAATAATTATAGTGATGTTTGTAATCTCCATATCAACCGCCCATTTTCGAATAGCAACGTTTCCAAATATTTACTAGGAAAACGCCGAAAGTCGTTTTGTGTCAGAAATAATTCTTCGATTAACCTCAATTTCGGCATGAATCTATTGATTAATAAAATGAAGGTTCTATTAAAATGTAATTACGATCGGATTAACGATGTAGGTGGTAGAAAGTGAAGAACGTCTAAAATTAATAAAAAAACATCGAAAAATTGCAATTTTTATGAGAAATAATCTTGGATTGTGCTTAAATTTGACACATGTTTAGAGTTTCATATAAGAAAGGTCCCATACAAATTTCATTGCGATCGGATTATGCATGTAGGTGTTTAAGAGCGAAGAATTTCCAAAAAAATCGAAAAAAAATCGTAAAATTGCGATTTTCATGAGAAATAATTTTTCGATTGCGCTCAAAAACGTGGCAGTTCTAAGTTCAGAGATTTCGAAGGCCTCCAGAAAATTTCATCGCAATTGGAGTAGCGGTTTAGCCGGAATCGTGTTAACAAACACACAAAAATACAAACAGAAAAAAAAGAAAAAAAGAAAAACATTCCGGATTTTTTTTTCCAGTGTAGTAAAATGGAATCTTCGCTTCGCTCGCTACGCTCATCAAAAAGCAAACCCGAAATATTTTCCCAGTCTCCCGTTCACTCCTGCACGTAAGCAGCACCGTGCAACCTGTTGGCGATACGAAACACTACAGGCCGGTACAACCGTGTCGTAGCGCATTCTGACGGAGCGGAGTGAAGTAGAAGATACGAGCGTCGACGAATAATATACATCTGTTTACTTAGTAAAATAATTGGATGAGCGTAGCGAGCGTAGCGAGCGAAGCGAAGATTCCATTTCACTACACTGGAGAAAAAAATCCGGAATGTTTTTTTTTTTTTGTGTGTGTGTGTGTTTGTTAACACGATTCCGGCTAAACCGATACTCCGATTGCGATGAAATTTTATGGAGGCCTTCGAAATCTCTGAACTTAGAACTGCCACGTTTTTGAGCGCAATCGGGTAATTTTTTCTCATAAAAAACGCAATTTTACGATTTTTTTCGATTTTTAAAAAATTTCTTTGACTTATAACACCTACATGCTTTATCCGATTGTAATGATTTTTTTACAGAACCTTCATTTCATGAATTAATATATTCGTGTTAAATTTGAGCGCAATCGAATAATTATTTCTTATGAAAATTGCAATTTTACGATTTTTTTATTTTTTAAAAATTACGATTAATTAAAAAATTAAGTTAATTTTTTATTTAATTTAGTTTAATTAAAAAAATTGGTAATTTTTTATTTAATTTAATTTAATTAAAAACAATCTTCGACTAAGTAATGAATTTTTCACAGAACAACAGAAAATCCGCGTAACACATGGCAGCTCAATGCACCATATACGCTCATCCACAGGGGCGGCTCGTGTATAGGTGCACAGGTGCACGTGCACCCCCAAATATTTGCGCACACTAAATTCCAAATTTAAGGTTCGAAGCCAATCTCGTAATATTCCCAATAAATCGTTGGATTGTTTGTATGTATATTTTTTGGCTGGCCCAGAGCAAGGCATATTCGGCAAAAGTCATTCTGCAGTAAGTGCTGCCGCTGGGGGATGACACTCTGAGTGTGCACACATTTTTACGTGGTTTTAACACGGAAAGGCCGGCAGTACAAGCCTCAGGTTGTCTTTTGTTATACAACGTCTGGTATAGCTGGGTTTTGTGCACGTGCACAAGGGTCGAAACCGTTTCTTCCATTCAAACGCCTTGGTATTGTGCTCGCATGATTCATTCACCCCCACTCTCCGGTCACTGTCAGTAGCCAGTGAAAGTTGTTCTCGACAGGGTTGGTGAAGTGAGATCAACAGCAGTTTTCAAGTGAGCGAAAAGTGTTAAAATTATTATCGTGCCGTGAAGTGAAAATCACTATAATATGACTTCGTAATTTAGCGATCTAAAAATAAACAGTTTTTAAAAGATACGATGTGATGTTTGAGGCGCGTGTCGGAGGAGATGGAGAGACATTATTCGGGTATGTAATATTTTAATCAAGCATATAATAATAATTTTTTGGATGGTTTTCTATAATTAACAATTACATATAGGGAGTTTTTCCCGACCAATAAATTCGAAAAATATACTCTAAAGTCGTTTTCCGGGTACTTCAGACATTAATGTCTGAAAAAATTTTCGCCTCCGGCGGCTGGGGCTGCGCCCCAGACCCCTTTGTTTCCCGCAGAATGACTTCGAAATTATGTGCACCCCCACAATAATAACTCACGAGCCGCCCCTGCTCATCCAACAACGCGGCGGGACTTAAGCGTTTTCCTAGTAATATATATCGGGGCGACTTAGAGGCGCGACCGTTACATCGGGCATCCTCACCCCTCCAACAAACGCTAGGGTGATCAAATCTGCCCGTTTAACTGGAATCGCAAGGGGTTTTCGTCTGTCCTAGTGTGTCGAAAATAATTGAGAGTAACATTTTTCGTTTTTTGTTTGTTTAATTATTTGTAGATATTTTTTATAATGGCCAGCACAGAAACTAGGAATAAGTGTGTACGTGTTGGCTACATAACATAACATAAGATGTAGGTACATGTTTACTTCGCCACACCTATAAATTAATTAGTTTTAGAAAGAGGCCCGTCTGTGTCTACCCACGGCTGTTTGCGTCTCATTTTGATTTCCCCAACATTAATTTTGACAGTCTTGTTCCAGTTTTTATTTTCAAGTTAATTTTTTTCTCACCCAACCAAGTTCTAGGAAGCCATCCAGCCAGGTTCAGGAAACTGAATCCTGCCATTTATTTTACACTAGATTGCTTGGGTCTATTGTCCCCCTCCCCCTATAAATGCAAACTTACGTTTTTAATTTTCGTTTTGCCATTATGACCCATTCTCTTTCTGCAGTGGCGAGGAAGTAGCCCCCAACTTTAAACGTCAGATCGTGTTTGATCAACATTATCACGCCGCCCTGCACCACCTAGCCGATCACTCCATGCTTACGCGTTTAAAAGCAATTTCAATAACGTGACCGTTTTGACAAAAGAATAAGTGATGATCCTAAAAGAATATTGATCGAAAAATCGAAAAAATCATAACAGTAAGTATGATTTAAATGAGAAATATTTCTTTGATTGTATCCAAAAAATTGAAAGAATGAAGTTTGTCTAGGTTTCTGGGTCGGTAGAGTGCGAACGAACAAATACAAAACAAAAACATAAAATTGGTCTGTAGCACTCCAGCTTATTTTCTCATCAAGTCAAATTAAAGTGTTCTGTGCCCATCTACTAAAGAGAGTAACTGATAAACAAAAAAATCATACTCAATATGAATACACTAGTTTTGTTACTATCAAATAGCAAGTTTGTGTTACTGTTTTCTAAATATAATCATTTATACACTGCAGAAATTAATTAATTAAAAATGTATAGTCAAAACTGTTAATTATGCCACCGTTACCGTGAACGGTAATTATTTATCAAATTGATTGATTTGAGTGAATGTAGGCCACCTACTTAGTTCTTGTTTGCACTCTGTAATGGAATTTGAAATGTCGATGGTTTTTACTCCATCAAGTATTTTGATATTGTGAGGGAAGAATAAACACCTGTTTTTAGTCCCCATCTATACCTTGAAACGGAATGGAGAATATATTTCAATTTTTTACAAAATAATTAATAGTGAGATCTTGGTTCTAACATCCCTACTCTACACAAGATCACACGCGCTTATGTTGGTGGGGTGAGAGCCCTGTGTAATCAACGTTAGCATCTCGTGAATTGCGTATATTATTGAGCAGCTTAGCCTGACGAAGATCAATCTCAAATCGGAATTTATTTCACTCAGAACACGAAGAAATACCATATTTGGTGGAGGTGCCGGGTCGAACTTGGAAATGCTCTCGGCCGACATTTCTGTGCCTCACAGGGCGGCTAGGTACCCTCGTTACCCTCATAAACTAACCTGTATCTGATTTCACAAATTTCGTTTGTGGTGGTACGTTATTTAAGTACGGTTATCAAAGAAAATGTTCTCTTATTTTGTACATTTTCTAGCCGGTTCGTTAATATTTTGTAAAATTATTCTCATACTGTTATTTTATTTATGGACGGAAGCAACGGCTTAATATTCAGCAAAGTATGGCAAGGATGTCATTACAAATCATAAACATAAATCTAACCCGGCTACGGCGGCCAGCCAGGCCAACGCGTCAGGTGTTGCTCCGCGGATCTCAGACCAGTCGCCCTTACCTTACCTGAAACAAGCGTGTGGTTGATGGTCTGAAGAGGATCGCCATTCGCCAGTCACAGGCGCTGGATGGTATCGCGCCCCACCTGAACAGGCAGTCAGCGCACTGACCTTGATATGGTACATTATATCGTTTACCTTCGTGAATAGGCAAGTTCTGGTATTGGCATATTTGGTCGAATTCTCTGAGCAGTGCTATTGAGCGCCTGAATGATGGTGGGGTGATATTGCTCAGGACGAAGATTCTCGAGCTCCCGGCTGTAACTCACTGTTTATTGTAATATTGTGTAGTCGAATTTTAGTTATTGCCCTGCTTCGTAAATCAGTTGAATATGATTGGCGTTACCTTGTAGCTAAGGGCTCTGCTCTGCTTCCAATGCAGAAGGTCCAGGGTTCGATTCCCGCTCTAGGCAGAAGTTATTCAACTTCTGATGTGGACTTAAGTCTTGGGTCTTGGCTGAGGAATGTGTAAACGTTGACTGTGGAGCCGTCCTAGCAACGAGGTACAAATAAAACTAAGGTAGTTTCGATA
>JAMZAV010006712.1:0-73085 GCA_024449915.1 Sweltsa coloradensis | reverse complement strand
AGAAGACCTAGAGCGAGTGGCACCAATGTTGGTACCATAGTCTCAAGCAATGGCATCTATTAAGCAAAATAAATAACTGTAAGTGTGGAAAGAGTAAAATTGTTTTAAATTAGGGATATCAAACGAACGAACAACGATGTATTATTCGATCGATAGTGAGAGTTGTTACGTAATGTAAATTGCACCAGAATATTTCATATCTATATACCATGCATAAAATTTGCCTTGTGCCAGATTGTAGCTCGTATTCTATATGTTGGGAGTTTTGACTTATGAATTATGATTATTTTAAATTATGCATTATTACAATAATGTTTGAGCATGTTTTTGTAGAATCACCTGCCGCATTCCATCCACAACCACGTTTTTCAATCTCACCGTTTTGAAACCTCTACGTCTAGTTTCAAAGATTAAAAAAGGACTTATCTACAAACAGTAGCTGAAGTTTGCGAGATGAACTTGAACTCTTCATACTCTGCTTCTACGATCGGCAGAGGAATACTACCCTGGGTAAAATTCTATCCTAAGCCCAGACAGTGAACCACCATTTTGCAAATGATAAAATTCTATAGCTATAGCTATATGTTCATTCTTACGACCATGCTTAGCCGTAGCATGTGCGTTTTTCGTTGTCCAACTTCAGCATAACTTGTTCAACACTTGGTGCTCTACCACAAGAATGACACTCAATTTGCTGCACATTGCATTTACGATGAATGTTAAGTTAAATATCATTCCTGGGAATCTTTTAAGAGCCATGTGCGTCGTAAACATAGAGATGACATATTTAGGAACCAAGATGCAAATGAACCTCCCATCGACCAAGATCATGAAGTCCCTCTAGAGCAAGACCATGTTGGTAAGTGCCCACCTAGTTGACCCTGGCTAGCTAGGCTGTATCATAGGCCCTATCTTAATGCTTCCATTCCACCAATTCCTTACTCAAATATTGAATCTCCTGAAAGATGATATACAAAGTCAGTGTACAAACGTCCCAAACCTGATTCACGACTATTTCTGGGGTACATTGGAAGTGTAGAGGACTTGCTGCTGGTGAGTGGAGACTAGTGATGTTAAGTAGAATTCATATTTATAAGCTTACTAACAACATAATAGATATATGTATTTGGGCAAAAAGAAAAGCAAAATTTCTTTTTATTATGCCCAAAAGGGGTGAATTGGTAGTTAAAATAATTCAACATGTAGGTGAAAGCTCCACATCTCCCCCCCCCCCCGCCGATTTTTTTAAATTTTGGTTTAGAATTTTTTAAAGAACTTGCAGATGTCATTAAAATGTAGATATGGGAATTCAAATACAGGTATTAGTAGGGGTACTTATTTTCATCTTCGATTTCCTTAAATGCACATGTTATCGTTCGGGTTACGACAGAATGTTTTGTGAACAACGCAGCCGCAACACAAAGTCTTTTCTCACCTTATTTATTGAGTACAAACAAACCTTAAAACACGTTTAATTTACTTCACAATAATCTTACATCCGCCATTTGAATCTCCTTCTTTCATGCTCACCGCCCAATCTTCCACGAACTCACCGCCTTGCAGTTTGCCTGCGCGCATAGTTTAAATAAATTCAAGATCCCACACACGTAATAAACAAACTAAGTTGTGGTTCTGTAGGAAGTTCCAGGAGATCATCAAGACTCGGTGTAGAGTGCTGCAAGCAAACACACAGCATGACTGCGGTGAATTCCTTACTCAAATATTGATCTCCTAAAAGATAAAATACAAAGTCAGTGTACAAACGTCCCAAACCTGATTCACGACTATTTCTGGGGTACATTGGAAGTGGAGAGGACTTGCTGCTGGTGAGTGGAAACTAGTGATGTTTATTAGAATTCGTATTTATAAGCCCACCACCAACATAATAGATGCAGGTATTTGGGCAAAAATAAAAGCAAATTTTCGTTTTATTATGCCAAAAAGCGGTGAAAAGGTGGTGAAAATAATTCAACATGTAGATGAAAGCTCCACATCTCCCCGCGTGATTTTTGTAAATTTTGGTTTAGAATCTTTTAAAGAACGAGCAGATGTCATTAAAATGTAGTTATGGGAATTCAGATGCAGGTATAAGTGGCGGCACTTATTTCCATCTTCGATTTTCTTAAATGCACATGTTATCGTTTGTGACGACAGAATGATTGGTTGATTGGATATTGCTTTGCCACGCAGCACGTTGTTTCCAATGATTTACAGCAAACCTTACCAAACACCAAAGCTTACTTGTGGGCCTGCATTCTACTTCAGGAAGTTATGGACCTACAACGTTGGCATCCATGATTGTGGAAGTAAGACAGGTTACATGATGATGTGGGATGAATCCGTTGCCAGCAGAGGAAGTGGAGAGACACGAATCTGTATCCTCAAGTATGTTTGGCAAGAAACATTACATCTAAAAAAACTAGTTTTGTTTTCAGACAACTGTGCAGGTCAAAATAAAAATTTAACGATAATGTCCCTATTAGACTAGGCCAGTTTAAAAAAAATTCGAACTTTGTGGCCCGACGTGTTAAAAGCTGCCAACAAAGTGATTTGAATAGATTTTTACACTCTGAATCCGAAAAACATTGTTGGCAATCGCTATTTTCACTTTTTATACCCTTAAATCTTAAGGGTTGGTTTTGGTCGTCCAGAAGTAATTAAATTGCAGAATCCACAATATATTAACATGAAAACTAAAACAAAATACATAATATATACTTCGCAAAGATTAATTAATGCAATAAGCTACTTCAAACCTCCGAATAAATTAATTATTGAGGTGTAAAACAGGGGTGCAATAATAATATATTGCCAGTTTAAGTGTATGCAACTACTGTGCAACGCTGTGTATCGAGAACTACTCAACGAAAATAATTCACATTCCCATGCATGTATGCTCGATACCTGTGGAATGCAATACATTTTTTCAAAGTAGTGTGCCAAAATGCCAATATTACAAATAATATCAAACCGCACTCCCACAGTGCCACGCCGTGTCACTTTGCGACTAATGCGCTCTGCTGATTGTGCGAACCAATGGCATCAGTGCGCTTGTATTTCAAACGTTTCTAGTCAGTTATATTGTTATGGTAACAAGGGGGAATTTAAGCTTGTGATCTGATGAAATAATTTTCAATTATTTTAGCAGTAGACAATAACAAGAAATAATTTCCCTTTACATTTTGTTTGGATTTTCAGCAAAATCACTGGATAAAATAATAATTATTTAAAAATTATTTCTTGAACAATTAAAACCATATAACTCTAATCACAACAGCACACACAAGCTTAGTATTTTTGAGTTGTCAATCAATTCCTCCGAGTTTTCTGAGTAGCCGCCCAACAAGAGTTCGATGAATATATTATTATCTAGAGATTCCGGAATACACTTCAAAATTTCTTTTTCACTGACTTATACCAATGACGAGCACCGGCCACCGATTATTCAACGATAATATATCTGCGCGTATGTGAGTAACAACGTGAACCATGCACATCAGTTCTTCGTTGAAAGGTTATGATTGGTTAATAAATGTATATATATAATCTTCGGCGGTACCAATCCATCAAACTCAACGACGAAATAATGTCGATCTTCTTAACTCCTACCTTTAGAAGAACGAATGCACGTATTTACAAATCTTTTGTCTCATGCACTATTTTCGGTAGAAATTTCCTTGGCATAGTAGCATCTTCTTTGGGGCATTTTGCTTCAATTAACAGCTCAAGGTAGCGACTCCAGTGAGATACTATGATTAAATTTACCATCACATCGTAGCTCGCTCACTAATCACACCATAGCGCTAATGCTACCATTGTTGCAAGAAAGGATATTGTTTTTCTGCACTTCTCTACGAAAATACACTTAGCACTTTAGGTGCATGAACACCAATCGAGCGGTGGTGTTTTGCATCTTCTAAAATACTCGCTCATAGATTTTGTTTCAACATTGATAAGATTTTAATTTATAAATCTTTTCTGAAAAATATGCAGTGATTTGTCAAAAAGTAGTGGCTCTCCGCTATTTCTATACATCTAACTCCCAGAATTGTTCGATGTCGTACTAACTGGGTTGTCTGAGAGGCTGAGGATGAAGAAGTGGATGGCTTAACGGGGGAGGGGGGGGGGGCTGATAACAACCGGCTCCTTTTTTTACTTTTTGAAACGAGTCGATTTATGTTAGTCATACTAGGAAAACGCTAAAGTCCCGCCACGTTGATGGATGAGCTATTTAAAGTTTTTAGTTTGTGCGGAATATCTTTACTTTTGCAAGTGCTTTGTTTTGCTACCTACGGATTGTAGGTGATTGCTGTCAAGTTTCTTTTGTTTCTTGTCAATTGGGAAGATTTACCATAAAAAACTTATATTAAAGCTTTATTTTTATGGATTCTGGCTAACTTTTTCAACTTTTTCTTCCAAAAGGTACTACATCACCATAACCTTAATGTCCATGTATAATATGAACGATGTAGCCCCACCCGTTTGGTCAGAATTGGCCCAAATGGCACGAAAATATTGCATAAAAAATCAAAAAACTTATATTAAAACCTTTATTTCTGTGGATTCTGACTAACTTTTTAAACTTTTTCTTTCAAAAGGTACTACATAACCATAACCTTAATGTCCATATGAACGTTGTAGCCCCACCCGTTTGGTCAGAATCGACCTAAATGTCATGAAAATATCGCACTAAAAATCGAAAAAAAATCATTAAAGTACGATATTCATGAGAAATATTTCTTCGATTGTACCCAAAAACGTAGCAAGTCTAAGTTCAGAGATTTCGAAGGTCCTGTCAAAATTTCATCAAGATCGCATATGCCGTTTGCCCGGTAGAGAGCGAACAAACAGACAAAAATACAAAAAAAAAAAAAAAAACACCCGAGCTAAATTTTTGGGGGGTCGGTGAAATTGAAGTCTTCGCTTCGCTCATCCAATTAGTAAAATCAGAGTAACATATTCGGATGCCAATGAGTTGTCTCAGACAGAACATTTTTGGTAGTATTAAATATCGGAGAATATTTAATGTCATGAGCAAGCTTGTCTAACCTTTTATTTTCCTTTGATAGTAACATTTTCCAAATCTTCTTGGTTTACATTGTTGCAGAATATGCATTGCATTGCCAACTGGATAGTCTGTAAGCCTATAAAGAAAACTATCTACAATAATTGAGTAAAATCTACTTGATAGATATTATAGAACAAACAATATAATGGGTATTATTGTCAGGCCGTCGAAACCAAATGTAATAATCTATAATTTTGTAAAATTGTGTAATGAAACACATAAGGCAATTTAAAACTAAATTGTCGTTGTCCTCTATTATATAATAGTCTGGCGCGGTTCTATGGGCAGCTGTTTTGCTATTTTTATTACTTAGGCTACGGCATGGTAGTGGTCAAAATCATTTTCAGTAACCACAAGAAATAAAACTTCCCATTATCTGCTATACAATAAAATAATTTCAGCATTACCGCACTGAAAGAACTGTTATTTATGTTGATACAATCAATCATATTGTGTTAATCTTTTTAATTCCGATAAGCAGGTCGCTGGCGTAGGTTAACGTGTAATCGTTCACTGTGTTTTTTTTTGTGTCATATGAGTGTATATAATTATATAGGCGTATAAAAATATGTTTACAATGCAGATTAGTTGTGAAAATGTTAAAACCACCCCGTCGATTCTTGCAGCTCTATAGGCCAAGAGACAGCCCACCCCACCCTGTTTTTCGACGTAGTAATAATAATTATGTCATAATTAAAACAGTATTATTGTCATTAGTACAGTCAAACTCGCCCTGAACATCAGCAAAGCCTACAACTGCGAGGCGCGAACCACAGCACAAGCAGTCATATGCATGGATTGCATGTGCCTCGCACTGATCACGTGATCCGTACGATCGCTGTGATTGGTTCCGTGGCCGCGCGCTAGGCTCCGCCGTCCCCAGGATTATTACACTTTGCGATCTTGTTTCAGTTATTACACAATATCTAAACTACCTATGTTGAATACATTGATTGCACCCTAGCCACGAGTAGTTTATGATGTTTTGTGGAAAAAGTCTCATCTCAATCTTTTACCGTTTTCTTGCAATGAAGTGAAACATTTCTTTAGTGCTCAGCAAAAACTTGAAAACTTTGCGTTCGAACTGTTTCGAGGGCCCATTTCTTGTGTAATTTCGATACAATCTGAAAATCTGAATTAGCCAAATTCTTGAAAATACTTTTTTCTACCAATTGATTTTTTTAAAGTTTATTCTAGGAGAATTATCTCACTCTTTATGAATTATTAAAAATTATTGGGGAAAATGTTACTTTTAGGAGGTTTTGGAGGGTTTTGGGGAGCAAATATCCAAAATTTAAATTGCCAACAATGTTTGTCGTATGCAGGATATACTTCTGAGTAGGAATAACTTTGGTGTCAGCTTTTAACACCCCGGTACACCACTATTGAGAAGGAGACACATTTTTTCAAAACTGGCCTAGCCTATATAGCTACATATGACTTCCTCTGATTATTTTGAAGGGGTAGAACACTACTTTCTAATGTCTGGACACACACTCCTTCCGTCTGATAAAGATTTCGGGGTAATTGAAAAGTACCATTGACGCTACTTGCCTCAAATCTATACTTCAACCAATTGGAGAGATGCTGTCGTTAAAAGTGGGAGGAAAAAGCAACTTATGGTGATTAATATAACTTCTGACATGTTCCTCGATCTAGTCCTCCGAGCCGTTGTTAATCAGAAGAAGACGAGAGTGGATGGGTCAGATCTTAGGTCCCAAGAAGTGATTGAGTTCCCGTTTGAACAGCAGGCCCCTTTGAAAATGAGTGTTAAACATTGCTTAGCAGAAGATTTAGTCGAGGTAAACCTTCAAAAACGAGGTCGCCATATTGCTATGTCTAGTATCGAATTACCAACAAAGTATACGGGCGTAAAAAAATAGCACATTTTTTTGATTGGATATTAAATAAATAAATAAATTGTATTTAGAGTCTACCCACTCAGTTATATAACTGATTTTCAGTGGGGGACTTTAAATCAAAGCGACTAAGCCAACCCTGTAGGCCCCGACGCAATCGGCGAGTGAGCGATAACCAACCAAAGATCGTTATTTTTAATAGGAAATATAGCAATCAGTGGTATGGACAGTGCGAACACCCGCGAATCAACGCCAGAATCAACAAGGCCGATTCGGCTCCAAAGTCACCGTTTACAAACTCCTAAGACAAGAACTGATGGACTTAAGTCCAAATCAGAAGTTAAAAAACTTCTGACTATGGCGGGAATCGAACCCTGGACCTTCTGCATTGAAAGCAGATACGCTAACCACAAGACCAACGAGCTTTACGTCTCATATTTATGCAACTTTGCTAATCGAGATGAAGGGAGGGACGTAAGGGATGACGCGGGGGGACAAGGGGTGGACAGGCCTGTGCTGGTCAGAACCAGCCACAAGCGCATGGGGAGGGCAGGGGTTCCCCCACGTCGTGGTCGTCTCCGTCTGTGTCATCATCCGTCCGTGTTGTCTTTGTCGTCGCCGTCGGGGAGGTAGTCAAAGGGAAGGGGTTCCCCGACGACGACCCAGAGCTCGCCATTAGTTTCAGGGAGTGAAACTCCCCTATTTACGGGCCAAACCGCGAGAAGGTGTCGAGTTGGAATTTGAAGGCCCCATGTGGTCTGTGCTCTAGGCTGCTGAGCTATTGGTTGGTCTGTTGGTTGTCGTTGCAGGACCTATACTGTTGGTCGTCTCGTAAGTCCCTAGTGAGGACGGTACTATACAGTGAGTACCAAGAAGTAAGTTAAGCTGCATATTTAGTTCAAAATGCCTGCTATTACTTTGACTGCGTCTGTGTATGACAACTAAATACATCTGATTTTGGAAACAGTTAATAAAACAAGCGATCTTGACAAAGAAGGCTTATCAGAAATTGAATTGTTCGGCCAAATTGCTAAAAAGGTGTGGGGTCATAATGAAAGAAAATATGTTACTCGTATTCAGTGTTGTATAAAATAATGATATTGCATGCCCAAACTTAGACCTCACGCACCATTTTAAAACTGACTGTAGACAAAATTAATAGAGGTAGTGGAAATTGGTGTAAGTAAGCACTGGAACTTCTTGATTGTGTTGTGGTTGTCAGATGATGTCAGAATTCTGAGATGAATTTTGATTCAAAATAGTAACAGTGAAGATTGTTCAAAGACCTACGTGAATATAAGCCCAATATGCAAATAAAAAATGAGTTATGACATAACATTAATAATGATACACTTCAAAACATATTTTTATACTTTTTTTATTTCAGTAAAATACCATAAGTAATTTTGAAAATAATTTGATATTTTGAAATTATTTTTAGACTTTTGCACTACCAGTGAACGAGTTTTGTGAATAATGTGCTAGGTACTTTCATACAATTAAGCATTGGTCATTAATTGTAAAAAAAGTGTAAATTTTAAGGTAAAACTATTTTAAACTTAAATTGGAGGTGACAATTTTGGGCCGCGGGAAGAATGTCTCCCACCAACAAATTTTACTGTTATGGAATAAAAATAAATATAATGAAATAGCCATTTATCTTACATAATTTCATATTTACATGATAAAATTTGTAAATTTTTCATTGGAATAAATTCGCCCATGAAAGGGTTAAAATGTGCCTTTAAAAAATTATCAACCCCTATTATACACCCCCTTTTTTCTCGTACAGGCTTAAGCAATCAATTTTTTTTAGGGCAACTCCGGCAAATTTTTAAAAGAATATTCTTCAAAATCTTTGAGCAAAAATTCATGGCTCTACCACAAGCAATAGTAATAGTAGTTTTAGGGCGCTTTAACAGCTAAGATTATTTGCCCCTCCAAGATAAAACAATTTCTATAAGTTTGAGTTACCACCATGTATACATCTTTCCATTTTTTCCATTTCACATTTTAGACTTTTATTTACAAAAATATATTTTATTTTGTAATCTTAAGAAAATGTTTAAGTGCAATTTTTTTATTTTAAATTTTGCCAACTGCCATTATTTCACCCCCTTATACCCCCAACCAGTATACTTTTTTATTTGACTCTTGAAAATTATCTTAGAATATTGTTATGAGTATTCACTCCACAATTCACTCATCTATCACCAAACCCCTAATTGTTCTTGTATTTTGATTTAATCGGCTTGGCTAGCGGACTAAAACCTTTTGCTTGTGATATTTCGAATAGCAGTTCCCTGTGTCTTACGACCTTGTTGACTAGCACACGCGGTAAGGCTGGTGGCCCACCCCCATTGGGTAGGACACCAGGCGGTGCTGAGCCTGTGTTGCCATTGTTGTTCCATGTGTACATGTTTTGCTAGGGCTGTTTCGTATCTTAAGAATCTCGTGAATAAGCTAGCTGGAGAACAACCCAAAAGTTTCGCTACTCGCCGACCTAAAGTAATTAGTAAATTAATTACGGGTGTAGATCACTCTGGCGCAGGTCGGTTCTTCGGGCAAGAAGTAGCAAGGTGTCTTCACTTGATAGGTCGCTAGTCAGCAACTTTAAGGTAAGAAAGACAAGTGAAGTGATAATAGAGTGGGGAAAGAAAAACAAGAAAAACAGACTATTCGAAAACAAAGATAATAATTAAAAATTGGCCAATGAAAGTTTAAAACTGAGGGATGTGAATAGAAATGAATTCAAACGGATTCATGACAGTGAGAAAACAAATAGTACTGACAACAATACAAATCCTACCTCGAAAACAGTCCTTCCTGCTTAAACCCTTTCAAGTAACGCCCTGTGGACAGTGAAAACTTGGCGATACAGTCAACAAACATGCTCTATCTGAGAGCATAAATGTAAAACGGGGATCGGATGTTGATATTGGAACGGTTTTGCACAGCACTACAAGTCAAGAGCTGGTTTCGGTTAGTTACGAGGAAAATCGCAAACGGGAAAAACGAATGCACTTGGTGAAAACATATGGTACAAAGAGTGCAAAACTCATTGATGCAGTTGTTGCACTGCCTAATGCACAAGAAAGTAGGTCTGTGTCCAACTAACCCATCACAACGCATGGACGAAACGTTGTTAAACCAGTAGCAACAATAGATCTAACCTCTTCTAAAATAGCAAGTAGCAAGCAAACGCTACCAATGAACAATGCAATGTGGAATTTGCGTACACAGAATTTCAGAAAAAGAATGGTATGTGGTAGTTGTGGGCCAAATGACAGGGCGGTCAGATTAGCATTCTTCAATAATAAGCTTGTTCGTGATACACTGTACTATGGGAGACTTAGTTGATTGCCATATTACATCGGCATCGGGTCAAGATAATGAACGTAACATGTAGCTAACGACAATGTGATAAACGCATGTTCCTTTTTAGTTATAAAGTCAAACGGGGTAATAGGCAGAAATCAATTGATTGACTCCTTTGTCTTGCATCAAGATTGTTTGATAACACTATGAGAGAAATTATATCACCTACATGATTGAAGAACAGAGGTATAATATTTATGGCACATAATGTTCAGGGCAAGCATTTGATCGTGATAATAGCAAACGTCGATTGTTGTGAATTTTCTGTTCTCGATCCACTAGCAAAATGGAAGACAGAAAAGTCATATAATATCTAAAAAAAATTCAAATCATTCTTGACAAAAAAAAACAAAAAAAATGATGAGGTGCCATGTTCCATCATAGTAGATGAGTGGAAATGAACATATTTTTAGTACACACTACAGAACGATGCATAACTGCGGTGTCTATGTGCTTCTGTACATTTTAATGACGCTCACTAGATTTGAACAATACGGTACAATAAAAGCAGACAATTTTAGATCATATTTCCAAACTATACTACTTAAAGAGCATCAAATGTGGAAAATTTGTGCTATGTTTGTGGAGAACATAACGTTAATGTCAGTGCGCATTGGATAGACTGTGACATGTGCAACAGATGGTTTCATTTAACATGTCTGCCAACCAAATACACTCATTGTACAATGAAAATGTAATTGGTAAAATAATAGAATGTATATGTCCATTATGTGAGATTGAGATATTGAACCCGAAGAGTAGTTAATATCAGTACGGTTTCAAACATGTAAATAGTTATAACCTTTTGCATAAGCTAGCTCCACTCGAAAGTAATTGCTTATGAGGGATTATTTAAACAAATTGCGTGCCTAAGTAAATTTGATCACTATAGCAATACAAAGTACAGTAATGATATTATTACACCCTTGTCGTTTTTTTTATTTTCTTCGCCAATCAATTTAACAATAATAAGTGGATCAAATAGTAAATCGATTATTTTCATTTGTGTTTACAAATTGTTACTGACTACACAATACACATGCTTACGTGGAAAACACGTGTTACTACTCACATTAATGTGAGTGCGTGATGCAAGGCCCATAATGTACTGACAAGTAAATATATACTTGAATATGATATGAGAGTTGCCTCCGTGCTAGTTTATGAAGGGCAGCTGTGGCGCCTTACACACTGAAACTCCCATCGACAACAATGTAATGAGAATTCGGTTAAACCTATACAGTAAACTATAACAGACAAGACCTAGCTTGATTTCATATGAAAATATAGTTCACTATGAAGCAGTCGTACTGGCGTACCCATTTCATTATAGTTAACACATATGCGGGTGATAATTATAGTAGGCATACTAAGGTGTCGTAACCCAAGAATAAACAATAACAAGAATCCATAAAATGTTAAATTTATTATGGTAAATTCGTGGCAGTCTGTTGGCATTGGCATTGTGGATTCACTAAAAAGCCACACTAACATTGCAGCTTGGTTGCAACTTCAGTACAAGGGGGGCACACACTACACAGCATGTTATTCTGTTGTGCGTCGTAACAAGACAATTCCTGAGAAGCAGGATAGAATAAAAAGCAAACGGAACCTTCCAGTCTGGACAGAACAGACAACCTCCTGAAGTTAACAAACATTTAACAGAACAATGTGAGGACACAACGCCAAGACTTGCTGAAAAAACACACTCGGCAGTAAGACGAGCTATCTCACACTGATCATACATAAACCCTACAGGCTGTATTGACGGAACAAATGGGGCGCAATACCGAGATAACAAACACTTGACTGACGAGCAATACAGAAAAAGGAGTACAAAAACTTACAGTCTGGACAGAACAGACATCCTCGTAACGGTAACACACATAAACAAAACACATTTAGTAGTAACAGAAGCCGACTCCTTAGTCCTTAGATTGGATTGGATTGGATATTACTTTACGTCTCATATTTATGCAACTTGGCTAATCGAGACGAAGGGAGGGACGTAAGGGCTGACGCGGGGGGACAAGGGGTGGACAGGCCTGTGCTGATCAGAACCAGCCACAAGCGTATGGGGAGGGCAGGGGTTCCCCCACGTCGTGGTCGTCTCCGTCTGTGTCATCATCCGTCCGTGTTGTCTTTGTCGTCGCCGTCGGGGAGGTAGTCAAAGGGAAGGGTTTCCCCAACGACGACCCAGAGCTCGCCATTAGTTTCAGGGAGTGAAACTCCCCTATTCACGGGCCAAACCGCGAGAAGGTGTCGAGTTGGAATTTGAAGGTGGAGACCGAACAAGAACAGAACGAAGAGCGGAGACAAAACACATCCGCCTCCGACAAGAACAACTGACCAACTGCGAGACTGCCGCTGCGCTGTGTGTACTGTATCCTGTGTGGTGGCAGTCAAAAGGTGCGGGGCGGCGAGGTCATATCGACGTTGCACGTCAAGTGCATTGAAATTATTTAAAATCGTATGAATTCACTTTTGCACATGATCTCAAAGATGCATAAAAATTGGTTGCGAGCTATATTTAAAAGTGTAGTGAGGTTCATCGCGACGATACTATGTTTTCGCAGATATTACAATATTTATGGATTCTACTGTCATTACAGACCAAGTGTAACACATCGCACTTCACCTCACTCACAGGCAGATAGTAGATTGTAGCACACTACAATTTATTGACCCACTGAGTTGAATCGAGTGATTTAACGAGAACGAGAATTTCGAGAACAACACTGAGATCACAAACAACACTCTACTGAGTAGCAACAAAATCTTTCAGTCTGGACGGAACAGACATTCTCTTAAAGATAACAGACGTCTAACTGAACCACATTAACAAGAAACAGAAACCAACGCCATTGGAAGACATTGGTTGTACAGCAGCCCACTTTGAGGTAGAGATCAGTGCACCAAGGTGAGTTGCCAGGCAAACAAACCGATCAAACGTACCCCATGAGAATATTATCGGCGTGCAATTTTCATACCTTATTTAGACTCTATAACCTCGTCACTTTCCGAAAGGTTTGCTGATACAAACAAAAATGCGTATTCATTTCTCCAGCTGCACCCATAACAAATGATAAATCAAGATCGAGCTGCATTCATGCAGAATGCCAAGTTGATAGTAGAGAAATACATCGAAAACTTTCTAGTTGAGGCAGAGATGTGGTTTGACTTGTGGGAAGGGAGACAAAACAATACTGCTGATGGCCTTCAAATTCAATACATTGACTTATTGAAATATTCAACGCTCTTTCCTGGAATCACGCAAGGAATCGAGTATGGTTTAAGTTTACCTGGAACCACGTGCTCAATTGAACGTTCGTTTAGTACGTTGCGCCGAGTAAAAACATGGCTTCGATCTACGATGACAGACCAACGGTTAAGTGGATTAAGTTTAGCAAGTGTCCATCGGGATATGGTTAAGGAAAACAAAAACTCTTTTGTGAATACTATTATTGATCAATTTGGTTTGGATGCGCGACGCATGCGACTAGTGCTTGTGGACGGTACCAGTGAGAGTGACCATCGTCAAAAGGCCTGAGGACGGAGAGATTGTGGCTATAATGCAAGGTAGGTAAGCAAAAATAATTCAACTTTAATTTGCACCCCCGCCCTGAAATCAATCCTGTGGGCGCCCATAGTGTGTCAAGCCTCTAATCTCGCACTGAACAGAAGCTAATACCGACCAAACATAAACTGCACAACCTGTGCGGACGGAATAGACGCAGAACAACATTGAGATACCACCGTCGAGATAAACCTTTCAGTCTCGACAGAACAGACATTCTTAATGCAGGAGACCTGATTGTAAGGTTCACTGATGTCCTACTGGAAGGCAGTACTAATAAGAAAAAAACTACACACGCATCCCCAAGGAGTACAAGTATACAATCAAAGGAGCTACTGCTACATTGGGGATCAAAGTTGACACACAGGGTTCCATAATCCTTGGTGATGACCTGCTGATGGCCACATGCAGAAAAGCAGCTCTGATAGGCACCACTGGACCAAAACAAATAGAGAAGAGGACAAAGTACGTAGAGTTTGCATTTGAAGAAGCAGCCCTAAGAATGCTTCAAGAGACTCCATCAGTAGATGTCAGCACATCTCGATGACAATCAAAGCCACCCACTGTTCAAGGACAAGCAGACCTTAGCACAGCCAAAATAGCATTTAAGAATGCAACTCCAACCTTGATCAGTGGTGGCAGCAGCAGAGCAAGACCTGAAATTGAAGACATGGAAATAGTAGTTTCTAGGCCATCTACTTCAAAGCAATTTGAGGCGTCTGTTTCTGGTGAACCAGATGTCATGAATGACTCTTCTTCGAGCATTGCATTAAGACTGCTCAATAGGCTAACAATGGTGTCCCCAAGAAGAGCTGCACCTAAAAGATCAATCGAGCCTGTCCCTGACGTTTCCCCATCAGCTAAGCTCCAAAAGAAAGCTGCAAGTTTAGCTTCAGATGCAACTTTTGATACAGGGTCTGATTACTTAAAATTAATTAATTAATTAATTAGTACTAAAACTGGTGTGAGAGCCTGTATCTTGCAGATCTCGAATACCTGAAAGTCTACCCGTCCATGGTTCATCCCCAGCTCCATGGATAATGAGCGTGTTGTACGACGATGAAGAAACATCAAGACTGATTCGGTTAGAACTAAGATTCTCTTGCCCCTGCGGCTCTTGCCGAGCAGTATGACGAATCACATATCGCTCTTCATTACTTAAGTTCTCGTTTGAAGTAGAAACGTCTGTCTCACTCCCACTTAAGCTTTGCGGGAAGCCACCTTGTGAAAGTTGTGTGCGTTGAGCATTGTTTGTGAATGAGATGAATCGATTTGGCTGTTGCAGAGAACTCATTGTTCAGGCGGTCCTGAAGAAGGCTCTTCGTACAAAGCAAGCTAGACACAGCGCACACACACACACACAGCAGGAACTAATGATCGGGAAAATAGTTTAAACTATAATAACATTAGAGATTCTCTGAGGCCACTAAAACACACTAATCATGTATGCCGGATAATTGTATCTGAAATTCTACCTCGCTACGACCTAGTGAAACGTGGCAAACTAGATATAAACCTTGAAATTACCAGATTAAACAAAAAAATCAACTATCTTTTAAGGGACTCTCAAGGAGTAACTATCTTACCAGTTTCCTCATTACTAAGACACCATTTTACACGACACGGTCTCCATCTGAATTATGAAGGAAAACTGAAGTTAAAGAGATTATTGGCTAATCACATCAGCCTTGTATCAGGAAGTGATTCAATGGAAATACATTCATTTCTCCAAACGCCATTGATCAGAGGTAATGAAGAATCATCTGTAAATGTAGATTTATTGATTGATGTAGGCTTAGGTCTTACATCCACGGCAAAGGACCTAACTCCTAATCGAAGCAATGCTAGTCGAACACACTGGTCCAGTGAAAAGAAGATGGTAATGAAATTCTGATGCCTGAAATTAAATCAATCAACCTCTACTGGTCACTGTCGATTGAACTCAGTGTGTCAATAAATCCTAGCGTGCTACAATCTACTATCAACTGTATCAGGATGGTTAGCTTGGTCTTTAAATAAGGGCAATTGAGGGGCGTCCAGCAAGAAGGGGTATCCAGAGTTACCCCCTTCTTGCCGGTTAACGTTTCTAGCATGTCGTCGTTATAGTAGGAACCTACACCCAACATCTCGTTGATGTAGCAACGCACAGATGGCAGTGGTATGCATTTTGCGGCGCGCTCCTGAAGAGCGGCTGGCGATCAGAGCCGAGCCAGAGTTAGGTAGGCTAGCCTAAACTTGCTACTCAAGAGATGTTTTGGTTGTTTCTTTTGATTTTATGAAAGCACCCAAATAGGCCATCGGTGTTTACTAAGGCGCTAGTGTTTTACACATTATACTAGCATTGCCATGAATGACGAATCATTTAGCGATGATGAAGACAATGTCGATATACGATCAAAGAAAGGAAGAAAAAGGAAAAGTAATCCACAGTCCTGGGAACGAAACAGGAAAAAGAAATCCAATGACACAATAAGTTGTTATAATTTTCCGTAAGTGGGTAGGCCTAGGCCCTATGCTAGACTAGGCCTAGGGGCCTAGGGCCTAGGTCTAGGCCACTGTTTTTCTTTCTAGCCATAGTTTAGGCTTTCATAACCTCTGTCTAGGCCTAGGCTCTTGAGTAATGATAAGTAATCCAGTTGCTGAAAACATTCTAAATGATACCAATGAATCAGATTCAGATACATCTGACTTGGACTACTAATGTAGGATGTAATAAGTTACATTTTTTATCATTAAAGTTCATTGTTTAAACCAATTTTGATAATTATTTAGTGACCGGATTTGTTGGGGGGGCATGTATCCCCCCCCCACAATAAAAGGGTTTGAAAAAAGCTTTTATTGTGGGGGGGAGTAATCACCCACATGAGAGTTACCATGAAAAGCAACATTTCTCCTTCCTGAAGAATGATTTTAGATATTCAACTTTAACTCCATTTATCTCAGACACACTTTTGGCAGTTACCCCCTTCTTGCTGGATGCCCCTCAATTGCATAGGTTATTATAATGATACTCTATTACCTGAGATCTGCTAGAGTGCTACATAAATCTCTCTGGCTGACATCTCGTGCAGACCATCAATTACTATCAGTGGTACCAACCTTTGAGATACATTACTAATGTTATGAGTCTAAACCTAGAAGGCAGTGTGATTCAAATACTGCCAAAAACAAAACAAAGATAAATGAAAATGGTAAAATAAACATGGAGAAAATACCTTTAGAATATGTTGAATCAAACATACGTAATAAGCAAATATCTTAATAGTGTAAGGCTCATACACTAAGAGAATACACGTAATATTGAGTCTATAAATCTACTAAACTAAGATCTGTTCCAATTGTTTATCTAAACACTCTTTATTCTTTATGGAGCTAGGGGCTATGGAACGTAATCTTGAAACTTCTTCGGAGGCACAATTGGTCGTCCTCTCCTGGAACAAGGTTGAGTGGAAGGTCCGGCATAATTCTGTTGGCGAGTGCTCAAAGGAGTCGGGTTGGCAAGTCCCGTGTCGTCTTGTCCTCTACTTGAACGAGTTTGTTGGGAAAATCCGGTACCATCTTGTTGAGTCTGGGATAGATGATTTCCTTGTGTTGAAGAAGTATCAGGTGCTATTGATTGATGTCGTGTTTCATAGTCCCACCTCCCTTGCCCTCCTTCAGTGTACTTACTAGAGATTTCATAAATTAACAAAGTATTATGTTTCTGTGTTTCAGAGGCAGCTTTAGCAAAATTCCCTACCACGAGGAAGGGGCAATTTGGGAAGATAATCAAAAACAAGTTGTCCCCTCTACGTTACAAACAAAAACAAAGCGTAGACCAGGTCTCCTCTCCAAGCGGTTTGACGTCGGTGTAAAACCTTCGAGCCCGCTTTTCAATTTCAAAACAGGCTTTGGTAAACAACACATTAATTTTTCCACTGCCCTAAAAAAATCTGATTTTGGGGGAAAAAAAACAGTTTAAAATTAAAAAACAACAAATTTTGGACAAAGAAGGCTTATCAGAAATTAAATTTGGTTCGGCCAAATTTTTTAAAAAAGGTGTGGGGCATAATGAAAGAAAATATGTTACTCGTTTTTAAATGTTGATAAAAAATGTATTGCATGCCCAAATTTTAGACCTACGCCCCCTTTTTAAAAAAACTGACTGTAGAAAAAATTTAAAGAGGTAGTGGAAATTGGTGTAAGTAAGCACGGGAAAACTTTTTTATTGGTTGTGGTTGTCAGATGATGTCAGAATTCTGAGATAAATTTTTGTTTAAAAAAATAGTAACAGTGAAGATTGTTCAAAGACCTACTGAAATAAGCCCAATATGTAAAAAAAAAAGAGTTATGACATAACTTTTAATAATGATACACTTAAAAAACATATTTTTTTTACTTTTTTTTTTTCAAAAAATACCATAAGAAATTTTTTGAAAAAAAAATTTTTGATTTTTGAAATTTTTTTTGACTTTTGCATCCGGGGAACGAGTTTTGTGAAAATGTGCTAGGATTTATAAAATTTAAAGCAGGGACTTTAATTGTAAAAAAAAGTGAAAAATTTTAAAAGGAAAAAACATTTTAAATTTAAAATTTGGGGAGGTGACAATTTTGGGGCCGGGGAAGAATGTCTCCCCCCAAAAAATTTTAAAGGGTTAGGAATAAAAATAAAAAATAAATGAAATAGCCTTTTATCTACATAATTTCATAATACATGAAAAAAATTTGTAAATTTTTCTTTGGGAAAAAAATTCGCCCATGAAAGGGTTTAAAAAAAAATTTGCCTTAAAAAAATTAACCCCCTTTTATCCCCCCCCCTTTTTTTCTGTAAAGGTTTAAAGGGAAAAAAAATTTTTTTTGGGGCAACCCCCCGGGGAAAAAATTTTTTAAAAAGGAAAATTTTTCAAAACTTTTGAGAAAAAATTTTCTTGGCTCTACCACAACCCAATAGTAATAGTGGGTTTTAGGCGCTTTAAAGCTAAGATTATTTGCCCCCCCAAAGAAAAACCCAATTTCTATAAGTTTGAGTTACCACCATGTTAAATTTTTCCATTTTTTTTTTCCTTTTTGGGGAACTTTTTTTTACAAAAAAAATTTTTTTTTGGGTAATTTTAAAAAAATTTTTAAAAGGTATTTTTTTTTTTTTAAAAATTTTCCCCCAACTGCCATTATTTCCCCCCCTTAACCCCCAACAGTATACTTTTTTTTTTGACCTTTTAAAAATTATCTTAGAATATTTTTTTAAGATTATTAACCCACAATTCACCATCTACCCCAAAACCCCCTAATTTTTCTTGTTTTTTATTTAATGGCTTGGCTTGGGGCGGAAAAAAACCCTTTTTGCTTTTTGATATTTCGAATAGAAATTTCCCCTGTTTAGACCTTTTTGACTAGAACACGCGGTAAGGCTGGGGGCCCCAAACCCCCTTTGGGGTAGGACACCAGGCGGTGCTAAAGTTGTTTTCCCCATTGTGTTCCATGTGTCCTTTTTTGTGGGGCTTTTTGTATTTTAAGAATCTCGTAAATAAGTTGCTGGAGAAAAACCAAAATTTTCGCTACTCCCCGACCAAAATAATTAGAAAATTTAAATTTTTACGGGGTAGATCACTTGGCGCAGGTGGGTTTTTCCCCGGGAAACCCAAGTAGCAAGGTGCTTAAATTGTTAGGCGCTAGCCCCCAGGCAACTTTAAGGTTAGGAAGACAAGTGAAGTCATAATAGAGTGGGGGGAAAAAAAAAAAGGAAAAAAAAGAAAAAAAAAAGGAAAAAAACGGGGGGAAAAAAATTTCCGGAAAACAAAAAAAGATAAAAAAAAATTAAAAAATTTCCAATAAATTTTAAAACCCCGGGGGGAAAGTAAAAAGGGAAATAAGCAAACATTCTTTTGGACAAAAAAGAAAAACAAATAGGTAATTTGGAAACTTTCAAACCCACTAAAAAAAGGCCTTTTGGTTTTAAACCCCCCCAAAGGGAAAAAGGGCCCGGGTGGAAAAAGGTAAAAAACTTTGGTTTTCATCCAAGCAAAAGGTTATCTGGAAAAAAATTAAAAGGGGATGGAAAAAATTGGGAAAACCTTTTGCAACAAAAAATCAAACCTTTTTAAAAAAAAAAAAAAAAAAAAAAAAAAAAACAAAAAAAAAAAAACAAAAAAAAAACCCCCCAAAAAAAAAAAAAAAAAAAAAACCCCCCCCTCAAAAAAAAACAAAAAAAAAAAAAAAAAAAAAAAATTTAGCAAGTAGCAACAAACGTACCAATGAACAATGCAATGGGAATTTGCGAAACAAGAATTTCAGAAAAAGAATGGTATGTGGTAGTTGGGGGCCAAATGACGGGGGCGGTAGATTAGATTCTTAATAATAAGTTTGTTGGGTTGATCCCAATGTACTAGGGGGGAAAATTAGTTGATTGCCATTTTACACGGATCGGGCAAGAAAAATAAAACGTAACATGTAGCTAACGACAATTGATAAACGCATGTTCCTTTTTAGTTATAAAGTAAAAAGGGGGTTTAATAGGCAGAAATAAATTTTTTGGATTTCCTTTGTCTTGCATCAAGATTGTTTGATAACACGGGGGAGAGAAATTATAAAACCAAACAGGGAATTGAAGAACAGAGGTTTTAAATTTTTTGGGACAAAATGTTCAGGGCAAGCATTTAAATCGTGATAATGCAAACGTCGATTTTTGGAAATTTTTTTGTTCTCATCCACTAGAAAAAAGGAAAAGAAAAAAAGGCATAAAAATATCAAAAAAAAAAAATAAAACCCATTTTTTGGACAAAAAAAAAAAAAAAAAATGATGGGGTGCCATGTTCCATCATAGTAGATGAGGGGAAATGAACATATTTTTAGAAACCACACTACAGAACGATGCTTTAAATGCGGTTGTCAGTGCTTCTGTACTTTTTAATGACCCCTCACTAGATTTAAACAATACGGTACAAAAAAAGCAGAAAATTTTAGATCATTTTCCCAAAAACTTACTATTTTAAAGAGCATCAAATGGGGAAAAATTTTTTGCTATTTTTGGTGGAGAACATAACTTTAATGTCATTGCGCTTTGGATAGACTGGGGAATGTGAAAAACAGAGGGTTTTAAATTTTAACATGTCGGGCCAACCAAATACACTCTTTTGTACAATGAAAATGAAATTTGGGTTTAAAATAATAAAAAAATTTTTATATGTCCATTAGTGGATTGAGATATTAAACCCCAAAAGAGTGGGTAAACACAGTACGGTTTCAAACATGTAAAAGTTAACCTTCTTTAAAATAGCTTTACCCCCCCCCCTAAAAGTAATTGCTTATGAGGGTTTATTTAAACAAATTGCGTGCCTAAGTAAATTTGATCACTATGGGCAATAAAAAAGTCCCGTAATGATTTTTATTACCCCCTTTGTCTTTTTTTTTATTTTTTTGGGCCAAATTTCAATTTAAACAAAAAATAAGTGGACCCAATTTAATAGTAAATCGATTTTTTTTCTTTTGTGTTTACAAATTTTTAAAATCCCCAAAAAAAAAAATACACAGGGCTTACGGGGAAAAACACGTGTTACTACTCACTTTTAATGTGAGTGCGTGATGAAAGGGCCCATAATGTACTGACAAGAAAAATTATACTTAAAATTTTGATATGAGGTTCCTCCGTGCTGGGTTTATGAAGGGCAGCTGTGGCCCCTTTACACACAAACTCCCATCTAAAAACAATGTAATGAAAAATTTGGGTTTAAAACCTAACAGAAAACTAAAACTAGACAAGACCTAGCTTGATTTCATATGAAAAAAATTAGTTCACTATGAAGCATTTCGTACTGGGTACCCATTTCTTTATAGTTAACAATATGCGGGTGAAAATTTATAGTAGGCTTTACTAAGGTTTTCGAAACCCCAAAGGGAATAAACAATAAAAAAAGAATCCATAAAATGTTAAATTTATTATGGTAAATTGTGGCATTTTGGGGTTGGCTTTGGGCATTGGGATTCACTAAAAAGCCACACAAACCCATTGCGCTTGGTTGAAAACTTCAGACAAGGGGGGCACAAACTACACAGCATGTTATTCTGTTGTGGGTCGTAACAAGCCCAATCTGGAAGCGGGGATAGAAAAAAAAAGCAAACGGAATTTTCCATTTCCTGGACAGAACAGACAACCCCTAAAAGGTTAAAAAAAATTTTAAACAGAACAATGTGGGGGCCAAAAATCCCAAAAACTTGCTAAAAAAAACACATTTCGGCAGTAGGACGAGCTATCTCACAGATAATACAAAACCCCTCGGGCTGTATGGACGGAACAAATGGGGAAAAGGGGGAGAAACCCAAACATTTTTGACTGACGGAAAAATACAAAAAAAGGAGTACAAAAACTTACAGTCTGGACAGAACGGGACACCTCGTAAGGGAAAAAACACACATAAAAAAACACATTTGGGTAGAAACAGAAGCCCCCCCTTACCCTTAGTTTTTTGGTTTGGGGTTTGGGGATTTTACTTTACGTTAAATTTTTATGAAATTTGGCTAACCCCGGAGACAAAGGGAGGGACTAAGGGCTGACGGGGGGGGAAAGGGGGGGCAGGCCTGTGTTTGATCAAAACCCACCCAAAAAAGCGTTGGGGAGGGCGGGGGTTTCCCCACGCGGGGTTTCGTCTCCGTCTGGCTCTTTCCGCCCGGGTTTTGGTTTTTTGTCGTCCCCAGGGGGAAAGGTAGTAAAAGGGGAAAGGGGTTTCCCCGAGGGGACGCCCCGAGCTCGCCATTAGTTTTCAGGGAGTGAAACTCCCAATTCACGGGAAAAAACCCGCGAAAAAGGGTCGATTTGGAAATTTTAAAGGGTGGAGACCGAACAAAAAACAAAACGAAGACGGAGGAAAAAACCCACACCCGCCCCCGAAAGAACAACCGACCAACTGCGGAGGGCCGGGCCCGATGGGGTTACTGTAGCCTGTATAGATGGAAAGTCAAAAGGGCGGGCGGGGGAGGTCATATCGACTTTTTGCACGTCAAGGCTTTAAAAAAAAATTTAAAATGTAGGGAAGGGGTTTTTTTTTGCCCCAAACCATGACTCAAAGATGCATTAAAATTGGTTGCGAGCTATAAAAAAAATTTGTAGTGGGGTTTCATCGCGACGTTTACAGTTTTCGCAGATATTACAATTTTTATGGATTCTACGTCATTAAAGCCCAAAGTGAAAAACACTTTGCACTTACCTCCTAACAGGCAGTAGTAGATTGTACCCACACTACAATTTTGACCCACTAAAGTTGAATCGAGTGATTTAACGAAAAACGGGGAATTCGGAACAACACTGAGATTACAAAAAACCCACTCTACTGAGTACCCAACAAAATCTTTCATTTGGGACGGAACAGACTTTCCCCTTTAAAGATAACAGACGTCTAACAAACCACATTAACAAAAAAACAGAAGCCAACGCCCATTGGAAGACTTTGGGTTGTACAGCACCCCCATTTTGAGGTAGAGATCAGTGCACCAGGTTTGAGTTGTTAGTCAAACAAACCGAAAAACGTACCCCATGAAAATATTATCGGCGTCCCAATTTTTAAACCCTTATTTAGACTCTAAAAACCTCCCCCATTTTCCCAAAAAGGTTTTTCCCTGTTTTCAAAAAAAAATCCAGCCCCACCTCCAGTTCCCACCCATAACAAATGTAAATCAAGATCGAGCTGCATTCATGAGAATTTCCCCTTTTGATAGTAGAAAAATACAAAATCAAAAACTTTTTAGTGAGGCAGAGATGTGGTTTGACTTGGGGAAGGGGGACAAAACAAAAATGCTGATGACCTTAAAATTTCAATACATTGACTTATTGAAATATTCAACGCTCTTCCCTGGAAAACGCAAGGAATCAAGTATGGTTTTAAATTTACCTGTAACCACGTGCTCAATTGAAAAGTTTTTTTAGTACGTTGCGGCCGAGTTAAAAAAAATGGCTTCGATCCCACGATGACAGACCAACGGTTTTGTGGATTAAGTTTTGAAAATGTCCATCGGGATAGGTTAAAGGAAAAAAAAAACTCTTTTTTTGAATACTATTATTGAAACAATTGGTTTTTGGATGCGCCCCCCAAGCATGCGGGCTAGTGCTTGTTTGGGCGGTACCAGTGAGAGTGACCATCGTAAAAAAGGCCTGAGGGGCGGAGAGATTGTGGTATAATGCAAGGTAGGTAAGCAAAAAAATTCAACTTTAATTTGCACCCCCCCCCTGAAATCAATTTTCCGTGGGGGGCCCATAGTGTGTCAAGCCTCTAAAACTCGCATGAACGGAAGCTAACACCGACCAAAAAATAAACGCACAACCCGTGGGACGGAATGACGGGAGAACAACATGAGATACCCCCGTCGAGATAAACCTTTCAGTCTCGACCCGAACAGGGCATTCTTAAGGCAGGAGGGGCCTGATTTTAAGGTTCCCTGATGTCCCAAATGGAAGTCAGTTTCTAATAAGGAAAAAAAACTACCCAAAGCATCCCCAAGGGGTACAAATTTTAAAAATCAAAGGAGCTTCTGCTACATTGGGGGTCAAAGTTGCACCCCGGGTTCCCCTAAACCTTGGTGAGGAAACCTTTCCCGAGGCCACATGCAGAAAAGCAGCTTGAAGGACCACTGGACCAAAAAAAATAGAGGGAAAAGGGGCAGAGTAAACCCCAGAGTTTTCATTTTAAGAAGCAGCCCCAAGAATTTTCAAGAGACCCATCAGTAGATGTCAGCACCCTCCCAATGAAAATCTAAGCCACCACGCAAGGGGCAAGCCGACCTTAGCACAGCCAAAAAAAGCATTTTAAAAAGCAACTCCCAAAACCCTTTTAAATGGTTTGGGACAGCAGGCAAGACCGGAAAAATTTAAGACAGGAAAAAAGTAGTTTCTAGGGCCCCCCCACTTTAAAGCCCAAATTTTTTGGGCGTCTGTTTTGGTGAACCAGATGGCATGAATGACTCCTTAGCATTTCATTAAGAATGCTCAAAAGGCTAACAATGGGGGGCCCCAAGGAAAACTGCACCAAAAAAATAATCGAGGGCCCGTCCCTGACGTTTCCCCATCAGCCAAGCTCCAAAAGAAAGGCAAGTTTAGTTTCAGATGCCCAAATTTTTAACAGGGGCTGATTAATTAAAAATTTAAATTTAAATTTTTAATTTGTACTAAAAATGGGGTGAGGGCCTGTATTTGCAGATCTCGAATACCTGAAAGTCTACCCGTCCCGGTTCATCCCCCGCTCCATGGAAAAATGAAACGTGTTGTTTCGACGATGAAGAAACATCCCAAAACTGCTTCGGTTAGAAGTAAGATTTTTCTTGCCCCTGCGGTCTTTCTGAGCAGTATGACGGGAAACCATTTTCGCTCTTCATTTCTTAAGTTCTGTTTTAAGTAAAAAGGGCTGTCTCACTCCCACCTTTAAGGGTTTTCGGGAAGCCCCCTTTTGAAAGTTGTGGCGTTGGATTTTTTGTGAATGAGATGAATCATTTGGCTGTGCAGAGAATCATTGTTTAGGCCCCGGGCCTGAAAAAGGTCTTCGTAAAAAGCAAGCTAGACACAGCACACACCCCACACAGCCGGAACTAATGATCTGGAAAAAAAGTTTTAAAAAAAAAAAAAAAAAAAAAAAAAATATAATAACATTAAATTTTCTGAGGCCCAAAAAGACCCCAAAATCATGTATGCCGGATAATTTTATTTGAAAAATTTTACCCCGCTACGACCTAAGTGAAAAAGTGGCAAAAAGATAAAAAACCTTGAAAATTTCCAGATTAAACAAAAAAATCAACTTTTCTTTTTTAAGAGACTCTCAAGGAGTAAAATATCTTAAAAGTTTCCCCATTTTCAAAGAAACCATTTTACACGACCCGGTCCCAAACTGAATTATGAAGGGAAAAAAGAAGTTTAAAAAGATTTTTGGCTAATCAAAATCAGCCTTGTATCAGGAAGTGATTCAAGGAAATACCCTTTATTTCTCCAAAAAAGCCATTGATCAGAGGTAATGAAGAATCATCTGTAAAGGGAGATTTATTGGGTTGATGTAGGCTTTTGGTTTTTACATCCACGGGGGAAGGACCTAATCCCAATCGAAACAATGCTAGTCGAACACACTGGTCCAAATGAAAAGAAGATGGTAATGAAATTCTGATGGCCTGGGAAACAAATCCAAACAACCTTACGGTCCCCCTGTGATTGAAAACCCGTGTGCAATAAATCCTAGCGTGCTAAAATCTACTACTACTGTATCAGGATGGTTGCTGGGGCTTTAAAAAGGGCAATTGCATAGGTTTTATAATAACCTTACCGAGATCTGCTAGATGCCCACAAAATCTCTCTGGTGACATCTCGTGCAGGGCCCTTTAATTACTATCAGTGGTACCCCCCCAACCCTTTTAGTACATTACAATGTTATGAGTCTAAAAACCCAGAAGGCAGTGTGAATTTAAATACTGACAAAAACCAAAAAAAAAAGATAAAAAACAAATGGTAAAATAAACATGGGGAAAATACCTTTAAAAATATGTTGAATCAAAAAAGTAATAAGCAAATATCTTAATAGTGTAAGGTCATACACGGGAAAAGAAAACACGTAATATTTAGTCTAAAATCTACTAAACCCAAGATCTGTTTTCAATTAATTTTTTCTAAAAAACTCTTTTTTCTTTTTGGGGGCTAGGGGCTATGGAAAAGTAATCTTGAAAATTCTTCGGAGGGGACAATTGGTCGCCCCTCGGGGAAAGAGGGGTTTAGGGGAAGGTCGGGGATTATTCTGTTGGCGACTGCTCAAAAGGGTCGGGTCGGCAAAGTCCCGTGGGGTTTGTCCCTCCGGAACAAGGTTGGTGGAAGGTCCGGCATTTTTCTGTTTGGGGACTGCTCAAAGGAGGGGCGGGTCGGCAAGTCCCCTGTCGTTTTGTCCTTCCTGGAACAAGGGTTTAGTGGAAAGGGGCCCGGGATTAAATTTTGTTGGGGGACTTTCTCAAAAAGGGGTAGGGGGCGGCAAGTCCCCTGTCGCTTGGGCCTCCCCCTGGAACAAAGGTTTAGTGGAAGGTCCCGGGTTATTCTGTTGGCCCACTGCTCAAAGGAGTCGGGTCGGGGAAAATCCCGTTTCGTTTTTCCTCTCCGGAACAAGGTCGAGTGGGAAAAGGGCCGGCCCTTATTCTGTTGGCGGCCCGCTCAAAGGGGTCGGGTCGGCAAAATCCCTTGTGTTTTGGGGCCCCTACTTGAAAAGGTTGGTTTTGGGAAAAACCGGTACCATCTTTTTGAGTCTGGGATAGATGATTTCCTTGGGTGGGAAGGAAAAATAGGTGCATTGATTGATGTCGTGTTTCAAAAGTCCCCCCTCCCCTTTCCCCCTTTAGGTTTCTTACAGAATTTCATAAACTAACCCAAAATATTATGTTTCTGTGTTTCAGAGGGAGCTTTAGCAAAATTTCCCTTTCCAAGAGGGGAAGGGGGAATTTGGGGAAAATTTAATTTAAAAACAAGTTTCCCCCTTTCAAATTTCAAACAAAAACAAAGCGTAGACCCGGTCTTTCCCTCCAAGCGGTTTGACGTCGGTGTAAAAAATTTGAGCCCCGCTTTTCAATTTCAAAAAAAGGGTTGGTAAACAACCCCATTAATTTTTTTCCCCTGCCTTAAAAAAAATCCCAAATGTAACATTGAGAATGCGGCACATTTATAAAAACTCCTTTTATATAGAAAAAGGTTTGGGTATAAACCCAAAAATCGGCAAGTTTTTTTCTCTAGTTTGAGATAACGTTTGAAAGCGTTTCTTTTTAGTTATATTTT
Source organism: Sweltsa coloradensis (assembly GCA_024449915.1). Lineage (NCBI taxonomy): Eukaryota > Metazoa > Arthropoda > Insecta > Plecoptera > Chloroperlidae > Sweltsa > Sweltsa coloradensis. The sequence goes on along the minus strand of JAMZAV010006712.1, from coordinate 45,453 downwards.
TACCCTAAACGCATGCCCGAATTTTTTTGATTTATAATAGGGATGGGCAATACCCCGAAATTTTTCGTTTCCTGGATCCCCCCGAAACTGTAACCCCGGGTACCCCGGGGGTTTGTGCCCAATTTAAAGGTTTTATTGTCATGGGTGTCAAAAATTAACAAAGGGTTTTGGACAATTAAATAGGGAAAACTGGTGATGGAAAACAAGGGGGGGGCGGGGGGGGGACCCAAAGGGGTGGACAGGCCTGTGCTTGTGGTCAAAAAACCAAACCACAAGCGTATGGGGAGGGCAGGGTTTTCCCCCGTCGTGGTGTTCCGTCTGTGTCATCAAACCGCCCGGGGTTCATTTTCGTCGCCGTCGGGGAGGGGAGTCAAAGGGGAAGGGGGAAAATTCCCCCCACGACGCCCCAGAGCTCGCCCTTAGTTTTAGGGAGTAAAACTCCCCAATCCGGGGCCAAAAAACCCCAAAAAGGTTGCGGTTTTGGGAAATTTAAAAATTTTGGAAATTTTATATTGTTAACGTCTCATATTTATGCAACAGGCTAATCGAGACGAAGGGAGGGACGTAAGGGTTGACGCGGGGGGAGAGGGGGGACAGGGGGGGGTGTGCTGGTCAGAACCCCGCCACAAGCATAGGGGAGGGAGGGGGTTTCCCCCCCGTCGTCGGCGTCTCCGTCTGTGTTTATCACCGTACGTGTTGTCATTGTCGTCCCCCCGTTGAGGGAGGTTGTCAAAGGGGAAAGGGGGAAAATTCCCCGACGACGACCCCGAGCTCGCCGTTAGTTTCAGGGAGAAAAACTCCCTAATCACGGGCCAAACCACGGGGGAAGGTTTCTAGTTGGAATTTGATGGCCCTTGGAATTTAAAAGTTGAAGGAAAAAAACCCCGCCCCATGGCTAAAAAGCAGAGATTTGGAAATCTGTCGTTGATTCTCGGGGTTGTTCGCACTGGCCATACCAAAGATTGCTATATTTCCCATAAAAAATATCGATCTTTGGTTGGTTTTTCGCCCCAATCGTCGATTGGGGTCGGGGGGCCCGCAGGGTTGGCTTGGTCGCTTTGATTTAGAGTTTCCCCCCGGGAAAAACAGTTCTATAAAGAGGTGGGGAGACTCTTTAAATTTAAAATTTTTTTATTTATTTATTTAATAGTGTAAATAAAAAAAAATTTTTTTTCTAAATGGAAAACATTTTTAAATTTTTCTTTTTTAATGACATTTCTTTAAAATCTTTTTGGTCAGTTTATAATAAGTTGAAAGGTAACCCCAAAAAAAAAATGGGAGCCCTAGACTCATTTACCGAAAAAGGGGTACCTATAGTCTAATCCTGACATTGGCCCGTTTGTTGGGTTTTGGGTTTTGAGCGATGTAGATTTTTCCGTTTTTTAAATTTGGGAAGTTTACAGATGCAAAAAGAAGGGATTTTCCCCCCATACAAAAAGGGAACTAATGATGAAGTTTTATTTCAAACAATTTTAAAAGCCCTTTAAAAATTAAAAAAATCTAAAATTTCCCAAAGAGTTTTCCCTGAATAGTATTCAAGAAATGTGAATCCAAAAATCGGACTTTGGCAATCTAATTTCCCATTCTTTTTGTATTGCTTTCCCAAAAACATTAAAATTGGCAAGGGGGAACACCTATTTATAAGGGTAAAGGTAAAAAGAGTGATAGTAATTCGTATCGACCTATATCAACTCTTCCAATTGTAGGTAAAATTATTGAAAATATTTTGCACATGAGGTTATTACATGAAGTGGATGCATCTGAAGGTTTAAGTACAAACCAATGGTTTCAGGAAAGGTAGGTCAACGCAAAGTGCCCTTTTAGCATTTACAGATTTTATCTATAAAGGGATTGACAAACGGAATGGTAAGGTTGGAGCTGTATTTGTTGATCTAGAGCAGACTGACTGACTGACTGAGAGCAGTGTTTTCACTTCCAGTAATATTTTTGATTGTTTCTCGGTTGCGCAATGGATCAACAAGGATCCATCACGCAACTATTGTACAGAGGGCAAAGCCCCCAAGATTTCTTCTATTCTAAAGTCTTTTCAATAATCAATGGATTCACTTTGGAAAATGTTCTCCCTGATGGTTTGACTACAAGGTACAGGGGAGTGACAAACATACTATGGCTGTCACCCACCTGCACTTCCTCATCTGATGATGCTTCTTTGCGTTTTTTAGAGCCAATTCCTTTAGATAAATTTTTATTTGCCATAGAAGTAAGATTGCTTCGTCTACTGCGCCTACCATGGAGCCTCAAATGGGACGTCGAAAACGGCACCAGAGATACGCAATTGATATAGCAGTTAAGCTAACCCAATGTGAGCAACAAATGTCGACACTTGCCGATTGATACAGGTCGGGCTAAACCTGTACCATCAAGCCTCCATCCAACCCACTGCAGCAACTTGTCAACCGCTATCTGGAAATGAAAAACCTTGTCGCTCATCAGGTTACAAACCCTACAGCAGAATTGACAAATAGTTTGAACAGAAGCAAGTTAAGAAAATTGCACTGTGATGGTCCATTATACAGATTGGATTGAATATTGCTTTACGTCTCATATTTATGCAACTTGGCTAATCGAGACGAAGGGAGGGACGTAAGGGATGACGCGGGGGGACAAGGGGTGGACAGGCCTGTGCTGGTCAGAACCAGCCACAAGCATATGGGGAGGGCAGGGGTTCCCTCACGTCGTGGTCGTCTCCGTCTGTGTCATCATCCGTCCGTGTTGTCTTTGTCGTCGCCGTCGGGGAGGTAGTCAAAGGGAAGGGGTTCCCCGACGACGACCCAGAGCTCGCCATTAGTTTCAGGGAGTGAAACTCCCCTATTCACGGGCCAAACAGCGAGAAGGTGTCGAGTTGGAATTTGATGACAGAAATATCACTGGAACACAATGTAAAGAAATAGAGTTTGAAAATTATACTTTAAAGATTGATCCACCTAACAACTGTTTCATGACTCAAGACTCTAAAGAAGTATTTATTAGAAATATTGTTCATACTACAAGTAGGGTAACATTGAACTTATTGGATGCCCATTGCTTCACTTAGATAACTATTATCATTATCCATGTGACTCGTCTAAGATAAATATTTTACTTGGCCCGTGAAATTGGAAATCTACACCACTGGAGTATTTCAGAAATAAAATACAAATGTGTATGTTATCCAGAAGGAACAAACAATACATATTTTATACTACCTCTACTTCATAGCAATCATATGCACCAGTAATATGGTACCAGTAGCTTAGCTGGAATGTGTACCGGTACTTGTAGCACAATTACAAATGTGTGGCTCGTTGGTCTTGTTGTTAGCGTATCTGCTTCCAATGCAGAAGGTCCAGGGTTCGATTCCCGCTAAAGTCAGTAGTTTTTTAACTTCTGATTTGGACTTAAGTCCATCAGTTCTTGTCTTAGGAGTTTGTAAACGGTGACTTTGGAGCAGTCCTAGCAACGAAGCACATAATAAATTCAGAGTTGTTCTGAATCAGCCTTGTTGATTCTGGCGTTGATTCGCGGGTGTTCGCACTGTCCATACCACTGATTGCTATATTTCCTATTAAAAATATTGATCTTTGGTTGGTTATCGCTCACTAGTCGATTGCGTCGGGGCCTACAGGGTTGGCTTGGTCGCTTTGATTTAAAGTCCTCTACTGAAAATCATATAACTGAGTGGATAGACTCTAAATACAATTTATTTATTTATTTATTTAACATACTGTAAATATAGGTATGCCTACTACATACTTTCATTATTAAGGTTACATAGTTTTACAACTGAAATACACATGCATTCAGTTTTGGTATTATAGTACACTATTAAATACTTTTAGGCTTACGTTGTATGAAAATGTTTGTTGTAACAAAATTGCAAATTTACATTAGGTTTACCTACCACATTTTCTTAACAATGAGGCCACCTCAGTTTTTTAACAGCTACCTATTTTAGAACCTTTAGCAACTAGAAAGCTTTATTTGTTAGATCTAAATTCTAATTTTCTTTCTTTCTTTTGTAGGAATTCAACAAGCAATAATATTAACCATATTTTAAGTACCTACTTAGCCTACCATGTACATTGTTGCATATTTTGGAAAGTCAAAAGCACATGGTGGTCTGTATGTCATCTCGAGCCATTGATTAATTGGCACGTTGAAATGTTATTGGCCTCCATAAACATCAGCTGCTAAAGTAGCTAAAGCTGCAGAAACGGAAGAGGAACCCAATAGAAAAAACTTGGAAAATTTTGGAAACTGAGCGTATCTTCTTTGAAGGTGGTAAGTAGGCTATGTGTTATTGATTAAACCTCCCTAGATAGTATTGATTGCCTGATAATTACAAGTAGCATAGGCCTACAATTATTAAATAACATGGCCTCCTACATTGTAAAATAAACAATCCTGCCTAATATTTTGTTGGAATAACATTTCAGAAAATTATTCAGAAGCGCTAATAAAACTTGATAATGCGCGCGAATACTCTGACGCGTACAGTGCTCCTGAGAAAAACCCCAGGCGGGAGAAACGGGCAAAAAGGTTTTCACGAGTAGTACCCGAGAGTTCTAGTTCTTCCGATGAAAATCCTAATACACAACTAAGTCTGCCATCATTTCCAGCTTCAAAGTCCACAGGTAGGCCTATGTTCAGTGATGTAAATGTTTACTCTTCATAAACTGGTCTGGCTCTGTCTGCAGGGCCACAAAAAATGCCCGAGATGGCATGTCCAAATAGTGGCCGAGCTGGCTTACTTTTTTCTCACATGCCTGTCCGGGTATGCAATTTAAATTTGTAGTAGTTTGAGTCGTCAGTGTGTGTGTGTGTGTGTTAACTGGGAATGAGTTGGGAATGAGGTGGGAACTTGTCTCTACATTTTGGTTGTGGCTATGTTCGTCAACGACAATCCACAGTATTTTGAAAGGAACTTAGTGTTCACCACCATAATACAAGGCAGAGAGAGGACTTACACAGCCATTTTATTAGGTTTAGACTAGGAGAGGAAGACCCTGTACAGGCAGGTGTCAAAGTATTTAACCGACTGCCTGACAGAATTAAACTAAACATTGGGGAAAGCTGTTTTAAGAATGAGGTCAAGGCCTGGCTTATGGATCAAGAATTTTATTCATTGACAGAATTCTATGGTCTCAAGGATAAAAATTGAGTACGTTGACAGAATAACAAGCTCATACTTTATATAGACATTATTTTTCCTGTATTATATACACACAAATAACAAAAACTTGTAGAAATACAGCCAAACCTTACACACTCAAAAGGAATGAGATCTAAAAAAGGGCCAAGCTCATCTACCCTTCAACATTTGCGCATTCTTAATTCATAAACGTACAGTGTCCCATAACAGCATCCTCGAAAAGCTTGGCAAAATAGAATTTGCGATTATTAATTTAACGTAATAGTTTATCCAAGTTCTTTTTTTCTAATTAATTTAAACGTAAACAAGCAAATTCTATTTTGCCAAGCTTTTCGAGGATGCTGTTATGGGACACTGTACGTTTATGAATTAAGAATGCGCAAATGTGGAAGGGTAGATGAGCTTGGCCCTTTTTTAGATCTCATTCCTTTTGAGTGTGTAAGGTTTGGCTGTATTTCTACAAGTTTTTGTTATTTGTGTGATCTCATTACTTTTTCAAGTTCCATTACAAAATTATTTGTTAAAATACAATATTTTTATCAAAGTTTATTTAATTTTTATTGTATTGTATTTGGATGAGCGTAGCGAGCGTAGCGAGCGAAGCGAAGATTCCATTTCACTACACTGGAGAAAAAAATCCGGAATGTTTTTTTTTTTTTTTTTTTTTCTTTCTTTCTGTATTTTTGTGTGTTTGTTAACACGATTCCGGCTAAACCGATACTCCGATTGCGATGAAATTTTATGGAGACCTTCGAAATCTCTGAACTTAGAACTGCCACGTTTTTGAGCGCAATCGGGAAATTTTTTCTCATAAAAAACGCAATTTTACGATTTTTTTCGATTTTTAAAAAATTTCTTCGACTTATAACACCTACATGCTTTATCCGATTGTAATTATTTTTTACAGAACCTTAATTTTATGAATTAAGATATTTGTGTGAAATTTGAGCGTAATCGAAAAATTATTTCTCATGAAAATCAAAATTTTACGGGTTTTTTCTTTTCTAAAACAATTCTTTGACTTATAACACCTACATGCTTTATCTTATTGTAATGATTTTTTCACAGAACCTTAATTTCGTGAATTAATATATTCGTGTTAAATTTGAGCGCAATCGAATAATTATTTCTTATACAAATTGCAATTTTACGATTTTTTTCTTTTAAAAAATTACGATTAATTAAAAAAATTAAGTTAATTTTTTTTTTTTATTTAATTATAAAAATTAAGTTAATTTTTTATTTAATTTAATTTAATTTAAAAAAATCTTCGATTAAGTAATGATTTTTTCACAGAACAACAGAAAATCCGCGTAACACATGGCATCTCAATGCACCATATACGCTCATCCAACAACGCGGCGGGACTTAAGCGTTTTCCTAGTAGCAATAACAATAGGATGTAAAATATCTAGGCCCGGATTCATGTACATCCTGGGTATAGGTGGTATAACCATGGTATAACGACGGTATAAGGACTGGTTAAGTCTAGGCAACTCACGTCCAATTAAAACTTTCCCATGTAACAACAAACGCACAACTAATGTTATTTTACACCTATTTCACTGCATCCACAGCCATGTAAATCATCAGATAATCAAAAGAATATTGAAAATTTTCACCATCTTTTGTTTTACATTTTCATTAAAAGTGACAGGAGATTGCGTGAGTTAATTAAAAGAAAAGAAAAGGCTTATTATTGCCGTAAATTTTGGAATAGCCTAGGACTATCATACCATTGTTTATCTGCATTAGGCTTGTAGTAATCAAAACTAGTTATTTGTGCGGGAAGTGTGTCAAAACAAGGAAATGCTGGCCTAGGGTTGGCTAAGAAAGGCCTAGGGCTTGTCAAACATGTAGTGTAAGTATTTATTTATCTAGTCCTATAGCCTAATGGAACTTTAGACCTACACTGTTGTATTATAAATAATTTTCTACATCTGGGCCTAGGCCAGGGACGGTTTCTGATTTGTTTTATGAGAGTATAATGACACCTTTTCTCGTTCCACACAAAGAAGAAAAATTTTAAATGTCCGCTATTTGTTTACGTATCGCACTTTTCCGCCTAACTCTGCTTATACCGTCAACAAGTGTCAAGTAACTATGGTTACTTGTTGATTGTATGCCAAGTGTTTAAGGCTTATTTTAAAACCTTTATTTGGAAGCCTTCCAACAAACTTTTTCAACTTTTTTTTTCAAAAGAGACTATATTTCTATAACCTTAATGTCCATGTAAAATATGAACATTGTAGTCCCACCCGTCTGGTCAGAATCGCGGGCCGACGTATTAGATGTTAGCAGTAGCAGTAGCAGTAGCAGTAGCTAACATCCTTAAAGTGATTTTGAGCATGTTTCAAGTCATTTTTCACCAAGAAGGAATGGTCGTACCCCAATAAAATTTGGCATGTGTTGTCAGGTACCTAAATCCCCTCGATTGTGATAGTTTTCAAGTTCACATCACGTTACATGACGGCTGGGTAACACCTCGAAATCACCCCAACTCTGCTTGGTGTATAAGGTGCTTGACTGTGTAGCGCACCGCGGCTTGGCTGCGGCGCCCTAACGGGCACCTAGATACTCTTACTTGAAACCCTATCTTAATGTGCATATTTTTTTTTTTGGGGGGTATTGCTTTACGTCTCATATTTATGCAACTTGGCTAATCGTGACGAAGGGAGGGACGTAAGGGATGACGCGGGGGGACAAGGGGTGGACAGGCCTGTGCTGGTCAGAACCAGCCACAAGCATATGGGGAGGGCAGGGGTTCCCCCACGTCGTGGTCGTCTCCGTCTGCGTCATCATCCGTCCGTGTTGTCTTTGTCGTCGCCGTCGGGGAGGTAGTCAAAGGGAAGGGGTTCCCCGACGACGACCCAGAGCTCGCCATTAGTTTCAGGGAGTGAAACTCCCCTATTCACGGGCCAAACCGCGAAAAGGTGTCGAGTTGGAATTTGAAGGCCCTTAATGTGCATACAATATAATAAGAGTTATATTGTATGCACATTAATATAATAAGAGTAGTCTGTACTAATTGTTGACAACATCTAAACTTGCCACCACTTAGGTGTGTGGATCTGTACAAGTGTAAATGATTGCTAATAAAATGAAATGAAAATGAAACGCTAGCCCTGACTGTTGGATATTGCATCCCTACACACACTAGCCTCTTGAGGCCTAATCTGTGTTGAGTCGAGAAGGTATTCATGCCACATTACATGTATAGTGCACTCTCATTGAGTTATTAATAATGTGTTTAAGTAATTAGGCCTCGATCGTTGAAAGTCAGCATTTTAAATTATATGCCAGCTTATGTTAGTCTATTTGTTAAACAAAATGATGATGGAAACATGATTGTGTTGATGTAAATTTCAATTTCTTTCTAGTTTATATTGAGTAGGGCCTTCACTAAATTTTATTTTCAGGACAAGACGTGGCTCCTGCTGCAGTTATACAAGGCCGACCTCAGTTGAATCGACCACCGATACCCATGAACAGGGATTGAACTTTGAATATTCAGATGTAGAGGATTTGTCAGGCGTATCACCACGTAAAGTGCACAAAAGTGTTGCCAAGGACCTTTGCGTTGCATTCAACGATTTAGGTATGTTTTCAAATAATGTGTAGGGGCCTACCTAGGCAAATACTGTAGAGATTTGATATTTTTTAAATTTGCCCTTGAATTCATTTCATTTAGTCTACTGCATTAACTGAGCACTAATAATAGGCCTACCCCCAAAAAATTACTTCTTTTCCATTCATTCATCATTGCATACTAGACTTGTTCCTAGCTAGCCCCTCGCCCCTAGCGTGGGTAAAGTTGCGGACGCAAATATTGTCAGAGATGGCAGAATGGTCTCCGGTGATAGGCCTACCTACTTTTTGGAGATCAATGGAAACAAAATGCAAAAAAACAAAACATTCCCACGAATAAATTATTCTAGCACTAAAAGAGCATTTCTAGATAGAAAACAACTATCATTTATAACCTTTTGTGTTTTGGTCAACTGCAACGTATTTAGTGGTCAAAAGTCGCAATATTTACCGTTCACTTTAGATTAGCGGTTAATGAGAGGCATTTCAATGTGAACAGTCGTGGGTTCAAATTTCACTATTTTTGAAAACTTTTGTGCAATTTTTTATTTAATATTTCTCGTTTCTTGCCTGCTTTACTGTATGTTGGTACAAAAATTATTGTTAAAAATATTAATTTTTAGATACAAAAAAAGTGGGGGGCAACATTTGCGTCACATCCAGAGTAGCCGCAACATCTTAGCGACTTGCAGACGCGTGCTAACACTACCACCTTTGTGTATACGGTTTTTATAGCCCTATGATTTATTTAGCATATGGATTTTCCCAAGTCCGCCATTTTTGGCACTGCACGGGATATCACGATGGCTCCAAGTCAAAATTAGTAGGGAATGGTCCCTAGAACACGTGTGCCAAGTCCCTTGCTTGTATAAAAAAATGCAAGGTATGCCCCAAATATATCCCTTAACATCTAGACTATTTCACCGGCCGAGCTACTAATGCGCAGACGCCTTAAAACATGTTTCGATCGCTTGCATCCGGATGCTATCCAGCCGGAGCCACGAGCCATGCCTCGAGTCATGCCACGACGACAGTTTGTGGAAGGTGACACTGTGTTTATGCGCTGGTATCAAGTTTTCTCGAAATGGCGACCAGCGGTGATTTTGCGTTAGTTGGGGGAACTAACGTACGACGTTCAAACATCGGATGATGCCACACATTTCCGGCTCATCGACCAGTTGATAAAAAGAGTGACACAAGTTACGGCGCCCACTTCCAGAGCCAACAATAGTCAATAGTCAACCAGACATAGGTACAGCAGTTTCCTCAAATTCTGAGGAAGAGAGCCGCCCAGAGGAAGTGAACACTTCACCAGAAGCAGGCGGACAGCCAGCGCTTGTAACCGTACAATCCGGGTTTGAAGGGAGCCTCGTAGGTCGGGGAGGATAAAAAACATTCCAAAACGATACAATGACTTTGTTCTGTGCCGAGCTACAACACCTAAGTGACACTTTCTCTTTGCCATCAGTATTGCTGATAGTTGGACTTGATTAATTGATTAGTTTACTTATTTGTGATTTATGTTGTGTGTTACATTCTTATACTTACCTAGTTTTATATAGCTAGTACTAATCTTTAGATTCCTCACTACCAACAGTTATCTCACTGATATTTGGATTTTATTTCTGACTTGATTTAGCCTAGAGCTCCTGTGTTTTTCTTTATGTCAAGTAATGTTTGGTTTAATCTGAAAGTGGGAGAAATGTTGTGTATGATGTTGTGTATTCAAATATACCCGCCTGTAGGCCTAAGCAGGCAGTGGGTGACAGCCCGCGCTGGAGGCAGGGGACGCGAGGCCTAGGCGGCGGTGCAAGTGCTGATGCCCGCCAGTGTGCCTAGCTGTGCCGATCAGGATGTCTGACATGTACTAATACTAGGAAAACGCTTAAGTCCCGCCGCGTTGTTGGATGAGCGTAATTGGTGAATTGAGCTGCCATGTGTTTTGCGGATTTTCTGTTGTTCTGTGAAAAAATCAGAACTTTGTTGAATTTTTTTTTTAAATTAAATCAAATTAAATAAAAAATTAAATTGTTTTTTTTGAATTAATCGTAACTTTAAAAAGGAAAAAATCGTAATATTGAAATTTTCATGAGAAATAATTATTTGATTACGCTCAAATTTCACACGAATATATCAATTCATAAAATTAAGGTTCTGTAAAAAAATCATTACAATCGGATAAAGCATGTAGGAGTTATAAGTCGAAGAATTTTTTTAAAAATCGAAAAATCTCGTAAAATTGCGATTTTCATGAGAAATGATTTTTCGATTGCGCTCAAAAACGTGGCAGTTCTTAATTCAGAGATTTCGAAGGCCTCCATAAAATTTCATCGCAATCGGAGTATCGGTTTAGCCGGAATCGTGTTAACAGACAGACAAAAATACAGAAAGTAAAAAAAAACATACCGGATTTTTTCTCCAGTGTAGTGAAATGGAATCTTCGCTTCGTTATCCAATTACTATGAATATCAATAAAGATCTCATACACTACAAGGGTAAGACGTGAATCTAAGTGCATATTCCTACTGCGACAAAAGTGAATGCATTGTGTTTCATCAGCAGAAAACTTTGTGCCACGTGCTCGGGCCCAATCACCAATGTTGTTCAATGCAATCTGCAGATGTCGTTCGGCAACGGAAATGTTGACCGACCTATATAAAATCCCCAAGTCGTCGACGAATAAGTAGGACATGATGGACTTTGGTATGCACGAGGTGACACTGTTTATTGCGACTACACATACACATACTACGTGCTGTTTAGCCACATAACCTTCTTGGATTAAGGTTTCGAAACGCACGAGGTGGTCGATTGAACTCAGTCACTGTCGAAATCCACACTGAACATTAGTAAGCAAGCCACGAGATTCCAATAGCCACATCAGGCGCTTAATTACCATCTTCGCAAACAATTTGCAGAAGCAACTAGTTAGGGAAATAGGTCGATAAGAGCCGGGTAAGGTTTTGTCTTTACCTGGTTTCAAAAGCGGAATTAAGATAGCCTTAGGCCAGGCGTCAGGAAATCCGTCCGATAACCAAAACGAATTGAAGAAGAGCAGAATAATCTCAAGAGATTGGTCAGTCAGGTGGATGAACATTTCATTGTAGAGCTTGTCTTCGCCCGCGGCCGTTTTCCTTAAGGAGTTGACGGCAGAGCGCAATTTCTATAACGTGAAAGCCGATTGTAACATTTAGTGTTGTCGGAAGCAAATGTAAGCCGTTGTTGTTCGCTTCTTCGTTTCCGTTGGAGAAAGGTTGCATCATAGCGAGCGTTGCTGCTCACCGAAGCAAAGTGACTGGCAATCACCGACACCACGTCATGCGGTGAAGTAACAAGCGCACCATTGTTCAGGATGGCCGGAATAGAAGACGTTGGGCGTCCGCAAATAGACTTAATCTTCTTCCACACTGTGCTGGAATTTGTACGGTTGGTAATAGTGGAGACGTAGTGCCTCCACGAATTCTTCTTACTCTGTTTAATGATATATCGGGCCTTTGCCTTCAGGCATTTGAAGGCTATCAAGTTCTCAGAAGTAGGGTATGTATTAAATTGTCTTTAAGCTTTTTTTCGGGCTTTAATTGCGTCTGCGCATTCTTCGTTCCACCATGGAACAGGCTGGTGACACTGTTTACCGGCAGTCAATGGTATTGCAACGGATGCTGCATCTAGTAAACATTGGCAAACTTCAGCCAGAAGAAAAGGCAGATTACAGCAAGCTACCTGGTAACGAGAACGTGTGGAAACAAGTTCTGCCAAAAGAACTGCGGCGAGAGGCGATATGCGAGTCCCATGACGAACTCAACGCGGGTCACAGGGGAATGTTTAAAACTTTGGCGAGGGTAGCGCTTGGTTATTATTGGCCCAAAATGAAAGCCGACGTATGTCAGTATGTACGTACTTGTCATGTTTGTGCGCAATACAAGGTTCAACAGCGACGCCCTGCAGGGTTGCTGGCCCCTCGTCAGTTCCCTGCACACCCTTGGGAAGTTTTAACTCTGGACTTGATTGGACCGCTTCCTCCTTCCCTCAAACAGAACCGCTTTATACTTGTTGTCCAGGATGTCCATACTAAGTGGACGTATCTCTTTCCTATGCGAACTGCGACAAGCCAAAATGTGCTCCAGCCTTTAATTAATTCTGTTTTCATGGATAACGGGGCTCCGCGGCTTTTAATAGTAGATAATGGCCCTCAACTAAGTAGTAGGGAGTTCCGACAGGCACTCGATGCCTATGGAGTTGAGGTACAGTTTACCCCTTACTACCACCCCCAGGCTAATCCAGTGGAAAGGACTTGCTGGCAATCTTTGTAGGTGAGAACCAACGAAAGTGGGATGTCTACCTGCCGCAGGTGCAATATGTTCTACGGACGAGTAAGCATGAGAGTACTCAGTATTCCCCAGCTTACCTTCAACTTGGACGCGAGCTTAGCTTGTCAGGGAAGCGCAACAGGAAAACCTTTGACGAGTTGGGTAATGAACATAACTTAGGGGTCGAGGAACGATGGGCGGGTCTCGATAACATCCGTGAGAGAGTGCAGATCAATGTCCAACAAGCCCAGCAACGACAAGAGCATTATTACAATTTACGTCACCGTCCTGAGAGATTTAGTGTTGGTGAGCATGTTTGGAAGCGTAACTTTGTCTTGTCGGATGCCAGTAAACACTTTACGGCTAAACTTGCAAAGAAGTTTGTGGGTCCTTATGTCATAACCCGGAAGGTGTCCCCAGTAATGATGGAACTTGAGGATTTGACAGGGAGGTCCGCAGGTCGTTGGCATGTGGTTGATCTCAAACATGTGGTGTAGTCAGTAAAGAAACTGTCTTTTCTTTAGAGGAAGAAAGGGGAAGGTGTGACACCTAGAAAATTAATAGACTGGCATCTATTAAGGTTCTAGGTATCACTAATACTGTTGCGCGTAGTTTGCCAGAACTACTCACAGCATACTGTTTCGATCTGACTATTTGCTCTGTACACCCATTTGAATTGGCTCCTATTCCGCGGGAAAGTGTTGGTTGGCACACCTGTCTCGCGACGCGGATGGTAGGCGGTGAGCCCTGCTACGGCGGTGGGATGTCAAAGGGGCGTTCAGCTGTTCCGGTTGAGAACTGAAGTTCTTTCCAGCCAGATTCTCATCGAATACAGTCATCTTTCTACAAGAAAGGCTTTGGTTCGACGCCTCATGCGGTGATGTGGGAGTTTTGCACGTCTAGTCCCCTGTTGGGGTAAGTTTCTATCTGAATATAGCTTTGCTATCCTAACTTTGCTAGGACATGCATTGGCATGGTCACAAGTAGAGTGTACGCCACTGGGCAGTCAAAGGGATGCCGCCTAATTATTATGCAAATTTTTAATTACCCCTAATTAATTAATCAAGCAAATTTTAATTATGTAATTTTTTAATTATGCCTAATTTTAATTATGTAAATTTTTAATTATGCAAATTTTTAATTATGCAAATTTTTAATCATTCAATTTTTAATTGTGTAAAATTTAATTATGCAAATTATTTTAATTACACTAGAGTGTGACTGCTTTAACCTACCTTTTTTTTTGGATTCAAGATGGCGGATGCTACACAAGAGGGTGACCATTTTAACCTAACTTAACCTAACATGATGACGTCATGCAAACCTGTCAAGACTTTCCAAGTTTGGTTGCAAACATGACAAGACTTGTCAAGACAGGCATTGAGTGACGTCACCATACACAGACTTGTCAGTACATGCATGGAGTGTGTGAAAATGAAGGACTGGGAACCATGGTATACCTAGGGTGAATAAATTTAAAAAGTCAAGACTTATTCATGTGTTTAACTAATCTTATTTATTTAACAAACACATTAGTACATGAAACCACAATTTTTACATTACATATCAAGCAGTCGCATACATCAACTCCATTTCGCTGTAGATAAATTCAGTACCAAGTTCGTACACAATTCTTTCCGTATTCAAAGTGATGTACTTCTTCTCCTCTTTAACTATACGTTCAATATAGGTCTTCACAAAGTCATGCAGACTAACATATGTAGCACATGCCAATTTTGCTATTAAAGACATTGCATCATATTTGTTTTTAATTCTCTTAAGAAAATTAAAGTACCACTTGTTTATATCGCGATAGCTCAGTTCAAGATCATGTAATAAATGTGAAACACTTTGAGAATATTTTACTAGATTACGGCACGACACTTCTCCAAGGTATACACGACCATTTGAAGATTTGAGTCCCAGCACAATAGTACCGTGATGATTATACACAAACAAGGTATAGGGTCCAATCTCTGTTTCTGGTACACTGGCTGCATCTTCACCCATACTGAAGACGTAATCATTGAGTAGCTCCATTTCACGAGCAAGTTGACTCCACTCATGAAGATTGAGCTTGAGTCCCTTTCCTTTTGCACATTGGATTTGTACATATGGTTTGAAGCACTCTTGCATATGACACCCGACCACCAGCATTTTTGTACAGGAGCCATTTAAAAAGTAAACACTTTTACAAAGAACAAGTTCGTACTTTTTGAGAAAGTCCACGTTAGCAGGCGTAGGCTCAGCAACAGTTGTAGTTAAGTCCGGTTGAAAATTCATGGTGATGCAGCTGAAGACACTGACTGGTATGCGACTGTCCACGACCAAGCTCAGACGCTGACTGACTGCGCTCTAGACTCCTCGCGCTCTTGAAGGAGCCCCCTAGTGGCAGCTACGCGAAGCTTCGTGAAGCTCCGCCCCTTTCTCTTCCATGCATGTCGAAACTTGCAAGTCATGACGTCATACAGACATGTCCAGACTTGCACACATACAGACCTGACCAGACTTGATGCTATATAATGAAGGATATTAAGTAATGTACAATAAATAAAAAAATCAAGACAATTTTTAAATACACGTCCTTCCAGGATGAAGACTGGCCTGAGACTGACGATTTTGAGCTTGACTTGGACCTACCCCCACCATGACGGTGTCAATGCGCAGAGTAAGCTGCGCAGTGGATTGCGCTAGCTATATGCATGCTGTAGCCTGCACGGACACTATGCGATCCGCTGCCTAGTGGTGAATTTTGTAACTTTGCAAGACCAGTATCACACAGACAGAAGTGGTTTGCCGTCTAGGCTTTCCAATTATATAACTTGAATGGAGCTGCAATGTCATACAATAAGTATTCACAAAATTATGTTATTACCACATGCTCACTGTTCACGTGACCCAATTCATACTTGTCTAGACTTGAAGATAAAACTGACTTTGCAATCTAAGCTTACAAGTTTTAATTTACTTTTTGAAAGCATGCACTTCAATAGTACACCACAGACAGGCGTCTAGACATTCCAATTATTTTTTCAAAATGAACCCCCTATTCATAAAAGAATTGAATGACATCCAATTATAGGAATTCAATAGCCTATTCATAAGAAGTGTATTGTATGCAACACACGTGGCTGACATGATTTTTCAGGTCCAGACATGTTCAGACTTGCACCTATTATTTAAACTTTTTAGATTTCTAATAGCGGCGCCGAAATTTTGTAAAGGGATACTGTGTACACGGCCATGACCTGGTTTTCAAGTCCAAACCTGTTGCTTTTGGCAGTTAGCGCCTGGGGCAAAGTTTTAGGCGGAGGGGTAGCATCATGTTTCAAATAGCTTGGCGGTTGATGCCCTGAGGACAAATCTCAGAGGAAGGGAGGGCATTGTGACCCTAAAAGCCAAAAGTTTTATCAAGTTATTATACTATAGAAGAAAAGGTGTGAACTTTTCCTTGCAAAGTTTCAAGTTCTTACTATGCTGTAGTGAAAATGTGTGAAAATAAGTTTTCACATTACAAACTTTTAATGTTGTTATAATACCATGTAAAGAAAATGTGTGCAAAAAAGATAGTTTTTCTGCATGTGTACGTATTTCATTATATTATTGTTGGCAATTCAGAAAAATGTTAAAGTATTTTACAAAGTTCTTATACTCTGTAAAGAAAATGTGAAAAACTGACACAGCACTATACATACATACACAACACAGCTTCTCACACAACAATTCACCACATCACACATAGTACACACTGTAAACTACTTCCCACATGTCCAGACTTGCAAGCATACAGACCTGACCAAACATAATGCTTTACAATATATTGAAGGATATTAAGTAAGGAACAATAAATAAATAAATAAAACAATAGAGACAAATTTCAAGTACAATACACCATTTATTATTTAGTAAACTAGTTAAGCTCCACGACGTGGACAACAATGTTGGTTATTACATAATTTACGTTTTGGTTTTAAACATTTACCAAAATATTTCATAAAAACTTCCTTTGTAAATTTATCATTATGAGATGGTGTATTTCTATAATACCATAAAAATTCTTGAAGAGAAAATCCTCTTGCTTTATGAGTTAAATACAACACACAATATTCACCACACACTTGAGAGGTAAAACTTTGTAGTTCCATATTATTGTAAGTCCATGTAGAGCACTGACGATCAAGAAAGTTGCGATGTTCTTGCACATAGGGTGGGAGGCCGTAACTGTCGAAAAATTCACCGCGTCCAAACTTGTCAATAAAGATGGCTACCCAATGGGATCCCAGTTTTCTCTGAGAGTCTGTATTGACGATAAGTACAGCTGGGCGGCTGATATTTCTAGGTAATGTATCGGCAGCAAAAATCCCTGCAAGTAACGGTCGCGTGTAGATATCACACAGAAGAGCTTCTTCAAGTTCAACTGTGTACATATTTTCTCAAAATATTCCACAAACGTCTTCGGTAAGAGGCTTCCCTGTAATGAAGGGGCAGCGTGGACTCCAGCGCTTATGTTCCTCCTTAGGTATGTCTGTAGGTAACCACTGGCACAGTTCCACATTGCAATGGACACATGAAACTGTATCATTCCTATGGACGTAGTAGAATCCCGTAGCAGCAAGATCTTCAGGTTTTACATTTACATTTGGAAATTGTTCAAATGTTTTCAGTCTAGCCGAAAAATTCTTCATATTAGTAACGTCGGCATTCTCGAAGCTCCATGCAGTAAGTTTAAACACGTTCTGTAATGCACATTTCATTTGTGATTCCTTATGATGTGCACAGTAGAATGGTAAATACGTCAAGTCTTTTAGACTCGGACACCCCAATTCATACATATCAACAACATGACGTTCAAGAATTCTATCCAGATGTAGAGCTTTTTCCTTTCCTTTTGCATAAAGAGTATTGTAGGGTATGGTGGCCACAAGTAGAATATTCTTCAATCTTGCATATTCTGTAATGCCACTAGACCATTTGATACCATGATGATTATTCTCCGACCACTGAATTACTTGTCTTGATGCACTCTCAATAAAACTTTCTTCATATGGTGGTTTGAATATCCAGTGTTGAACTTTTAATGTTTGATGGCTAAGAATAGCCAATTCCTTGATGATAAACCCATCACTTGTCGTGAAGCCTTGAAAATCAAGCGTGGCACTCATGAAGACTGCTCAAGGAAGACTGAGTGAAATCTTTTACGTTCCTATTATATATTAGTTGTTGTAGTCCACAATAACGTTTCGATGCTGGTCTATCTCAAGCAGGTTATCAAATTCTGCATATATGATGCAATCCACAGCTTCAGCAAGAGTTGTCTTGAATTATTAATTGATTATTAATTTAAACGTAATAGTTTATCCAAGTTCTTTTTTCTAATTAATTTAAACGTAAACATGCAAATTCTATTTTGCCAAGCTTTTCGAGGATGCTGTTATGGGACACTGTACGTTTATGAATTAAGAATGCGCAAATGTGGAAGGGTAGATGAGCTTGGCCCTTTTTTTAGATCTCATTCCTTTTGAGTGTGTAAGGTTTGGCTGTATTTCTACAAGTTTATATATATATATAGGTGGTATAACCATGGTATAACGACGGTATAAGGACTGGTTAAGTCTAGGCAACTCACATCCAATTAAAACTTTCCCATTTAACAACAAACGCACAACTAATGTTATTTTACACCTATTTCACTGCATCCACAGCCATGTAAATCATCAGATAATCAAAAGAATATTGAAAATTTTCACCATCTTTGTTTTACATTTTCATTAAAAGTGACAGGAGATTGCGTGAGTTTATTAAAAGAAAAGAAAAGGCTTATTATTGCCGTAAATTTTGGAATAGCCTAGGACTATCATACCATTGTTTATCTGCATTAGGCTTTTAGTAATCAAAACTAGTTATTTGTGCGGGAAGTGTGTCAGAACAAAGTTGTGCTGGCCTAGGGTTGGCTAAGAAAGGCCTAGGGCTTGTCAAACATGTAGTGTAAGTATTTATTTATCTAGTCCTATAGCCTAATGGAACTTTAGACCTACACTGTTGTATTATAAATAATTTTCTACATCTGGGCCTAGGCCAGGGACGGTTTCTGATTTGTTTTATGAGAGTATAATGACACCTTTTCTCGTTCCACACAAAGAAGAAAAATTTAAAATGTCCGCTATTTGTTTACGTATCGCACTTTCCCGCCTAACTCTGCTTGTACCGTCAACAAGTGTCAAGTAACTATAGTTACTTGTTGATTGTATGCCTAGTGTATAAGGCTTATTTTAAAACCTTTATTTGGAAGCCTTCCAGCAAACTTTTTCAACTTTTTTTTTCAAAAGAGACTATATTACTATAACCTTAATGTCCATGTAAAATATGAACATTGTAGCCCCACCCGTCTGGTCAGAATCGCGGGCCGATTGAAACTGACGAATTAGATGTTAGCAGTAGCAGTAGCAGTAGCAGTAGCTAACATCCTTAAAGTGATTTTGAGCATGTTTCAAGCCATTTTTTCACCAAGAAGGAATAATCGTACCCCAATAAAATTTGGCATGTGTTGTCAGGTACCTAAATCCCCTCGATTGTGATAGTTTTCAAGTTCACATCACGTTACATGACGGCTGGGTAACACCTCGAAATCACCCCAACTCTGCTTGGTGTATAAGGTGCTTGAGTGTGTAGCGCACCGCGGCTTGGCTGCGGCGCCCTAACGGGCACCTAGATTTGAATCTAGTCTCAAAGATGAACACCGTGTTTTTTGTTCAAAGTTTTTTCTTTGTTTTGTGACTTTCATATACGAGATTTATTGTAACCTATCTCAGGGCAATAGGTTATTTGATTATTATTAGAATTATTGGTGCCATTTTTATCGAATTTTTTCAAAACCATAAACTTCAAATTCTTGCGCCTCCGCAATATATTTGGTTTGGTGCGCTACATTTTCCAATTATTGCCACCTTTCCACACATGTAGCCCAAATTGGTTCTAAAATTGAATAATTATTGAACCTTTTTTTTACCATTTTTTTAATCTTAAAACTAAAGCTTCCAATTCTAATGTGTTCGCAATATTATATTTTGTGTTTTGTTCATTAAATATCAGACTTATTGCCATCTCTCCCAGGGCTGGTTTTGATTTAATAAATGTAGCCTTTTTTGCCGTTTTCTGTCTCCAAAAGGTAAATTCTGCCAATTACGATTTCCACGTTACCTTCATAGAAATAAGGAGAAATTTACGAATGATTTGAGTCCCCTCTCAGCTTGTTTGACTGATCGAACATACAAAAACGCACATACAAGGTGTCACTGGGCGGCCCCCAGTCCGCCACTGTGCCAGTGGTGCAATATGGTAATTTCATCTTGGCACCATCGATTCAATCAATCAATAAGGTCTAATAAGTAACTGTGCCAAGTGGCTTGCTTCTAGAATGAAATGCAAGGTTGAATCCCCTAACCCCCTTAACTATTGGTATTCCTATGCCAACTTCTAAATTTTTCAGGGTATAAGCTATTAGAAAGTCTACATCAATAGGATGCTAGCTGCTCTCAACTGCGGGAGAGAACGTTATGGTGTTTGTTTTCTTTGAAACCGATGTATAAATAGGAATTTGGGTCTTCGACAAAGCATATTTTCTATATTGTTTATTTATTGAATATTGCTTTACGTCTCATATTTGTGCAACTTGGCTAATCGAGACGAAGGGAGGGACGTAAGGGATGACGCGGGGGGACAAGGGGTGGACAGGCCTGTGCTGGTCAGAACCAGCCACAAGCATATGGGGAGGGCAGGGGTTCCCCCACGTCTTGGTCGTCTCCGTCTGTGTCATCATCCGTCCGTGTTGTCTTTGTCGTCGCCGTCGGGGAGGTAGTCAAAGGGAAAGGGGTTCCTCGACGACGACCCAGAGCTCGCCATTAGTTTCAGGGAGTGAAAATCCCCTATTCACGGGCCAAACCGCGAGAAGGTGTCGAGTTGGAATTTGAAGGCCTTAGTCACTCTCAATAAATTTATGACGGTAAATAACCTCACCCATCGGCGCCCCCACCGCCCCCCCCCCCCCTTTCCACGATCAGTTCACTGACCTGCAGTATTCATCATAATTCTTACAACATTTAAAATGAATGGCGTTCAGGAGTACTTTTTAACTCCAAGTGTAAAGTAGTCTTAACTAAAATAACTAGTTGATTTTGGGGGGAAATGAGGACATAGCTCAAGCTCCAGGGCCAAGCCAAGACATAACTCAATTCGTATTAACACTTTCGACCAAACAGTCGTGTCAGTTCTGTGCGTCTAATATATTAATTGTATTATTATTGTGTTTAAACATTTACAGTACCATACTAATTAAAGGATTAAGTGTTAATTGTGATTTTATGTTTGAATATTATAACTCTTATTTGCAAACGGAGTGAGTGACAAGAGTGATTAGTGAAAGTGAAACAACATGGAACATAAACAAAAGTTAAGTGGTGCACAAAATAGAAAACTTCAAACGAAAAGGCAGTGCGCGAAGCAAAGTTATTAGAATCCATTCCAAAAATTAGCAGCTTCAGTTATTTTTTACCCAAAAATCTCCCACAAATACAGTAAGTGTAGCAAATACAATTGCAGATAATATTAACATCAACGATAATTCCCTTCAGTCGTACATAGATTCTCAGAGTGAAGCAAATATAGATTCAACATTATGCTGTGGACCTTTAAGCCTACATATTGTTTCTGAGAACAATGAACAGCATAGATAAACCAGTTACCGTACAAAGTAATGAAATCTACAGCAACTCAAACAATAGGCTCAAATGAAACTGTAGAAACAGTTAATACTGAATGTGTAGTTACAAAAACTTATAGCAATGACCCAGCGGAATGGAGCTTGACTGACAGCGATACAATAGATTATTTGATTTTAAACCTACCAAAGCAAGATTTAAATCAATGTGATTTCTCAAAATCCATGAGACAATAAAGTACTCAAAAGAGGTATGCAACTAAGGACTTGTTCCAACGAAAATTAAACAATGGTGAATCTAAAAGGAGAGAATGGTTACATGAATGGATCCCTGTATTTTTACCATGCACGTTATCTAATAACAACGCAAATGCATTTGGACGTGGAACACACGGACAGGGGAATGGTTTTAATGACTGGAAAAATGCTTCATCCAGGATTACTGACCACGAGCAATCTACTGAGCACAGAAGTTCAGAGTTCTCGAAGCTCAACAATGGGATTGGGAAGGTTGATTCACAACTTATCATACAATATGAAAATGAAAAAAATTACTGGAAGAGTATTCTGAAAGAATTGTTGCAACAATTTCTTGCTTCCAGAGGACTTGCAATTCGAGGAAACGATGACATTTCTGGATCAGTTCATAACGGTAATTACTTGGGTGCACTTGAGTATTTAGCCGAGTTTTGATCCGTTACTTTGCGAAACACATTACTCAATATGGAAATAAAGGTAGGGGAAACACGCCGTACCTGTCAACAACAATTTGCAATGAATTTATTCAGGTAATGGGAGAGAAAATGATTTCCCTTGTAATTAAGGAACTGAAGAGTGCAAAATACTTTTCAATTGTTGTTGATTCAACACCTGACGTTTCACATGTTGACCAACTTACATTCGTAGTACGATACGTGCAAGACAATGGGTTACCTATTGAGAGGTTTTTAAAATGTATACCCATACACAGTCATAAGGCAGTAGACATGGCCCAGGTAGTTTTTGACATCTTAAAAAAATATATAATATTGACATTAACGATTGCTGATAATAATGTTAGCATATTGTTGCAAGCAGTTGCAATGGATGTAGAAATGGTGGGTAAGCATTATCGCGCATTAAAAGAATACATTTAAAGCCTCCGCAAATGTTTTGATAATTATGAGAATGAAGCTAAAATACTTTGCGGGGCAGAGTCTTATAAATCAGACCAACAGCGAGTAAGAAAACGAAAATGACATTTTGATGATGAACCGTCGAATGGTGTTGATGAGCACATCCACAATAAACAAATATATCAAAATTATAAGTGCAACAAAACATGAGTAAATAATGTAGGCCCTATAGTCTGGCGTGGGTGTGAATCAATTGTGCACTTTTATATAGAGGTCCAAATTTTTTTATGCGTGTACTTGAACCCCAAATAGTCTGTTTTAGACCGGGACCCCATTCGTCTCGCCACTAATTTAGCTATGGCGGCCATCTTTAAAGATGGCGCCAAAGTGTAATAAGACTACCTCATTTCGAAGGAATCTTGGCATATGGAACCACTTTTTCCATTAAATCGACCATGAGGAACTCAAATATGGCATCAGAATTAGAATTTTGTAAATTTCGAGGCAGTTAAATGCAAATTTTACAAATTTCAAGGCAATTTTGATACTAAATTTCACTGGTTTCTACGACAGCCGAGTTGACTGTAATAGCACACCTGCAGGCAACATCAAGCGCGTGTCACTCGAGCTGGTGACGCAATGGATCTCCGCAGCATGGCTCACTATCGGCCAGGAAATGATTGAGAAATCATTTAAAAAGTGCAGCATCACCAATGATCTAGACGGCCATGAGGACGATGTGTTGTGGGCGACTGACGCCGAGGACGAAGATTACGATGCCGACGCCGAGCCAGACTCTCAGTCTCACTCGGACTCCGAGGACAGTAATGACAACTCGGGAAGCAGCACCGGCAGCACTAATGACGAGTGACAAGGAAGCAGCACCGGCAGCACTAATGACGAGTGACAAGCATTGCGCTTGTTTTATAATTTTTGTGGTCAAGTATCAACGGACGGCGTTTACGAACGAATAATTAACGAATAATTTTCGTATTTGAGATCATCTTCGTAAAATGTTACAGTGACATAACTCTTTCCGGCACAGTGGTTAGCGATGTTGACCACCATCTTCACGAATTTTTATAGTTTGAATCGTGGTGGCTAGCAGCGGTAACCACGATTATATGTCTAGTACGAAGTTCCTCCGAGCACGCACAGATAGTGCCACCGGTCTGAATCGTTTACATCTCGATGCACCATGCCAACTTCATTCTTTTTCGCTCCGAAAATATATTTTCGTCATGTTGTTGTTATAAGTAACTGATTGATGGCAAAAGTCAAAGAAGGTTCTTTGATTTAGAAGTCCACGCCACTCAACTACAAATGTAAGTAGATGTCATTGAATAATTACAAATATGTCTTTATTTATGCAAATATGTGGTGGTAATTGCTCGTAACCACCATTCAACAACATATTATATTTGTATACATAATACAATAACCTCACTTTCGTGTTATTTTTCTTTTAGACGATGGATGTTCATCCCAGGCCTAGGAAGAAAGGGTCACACCTCAACTTATACAATACAGAAAGCATCGCGCACCTCGTGGAGGATATTCCATCTGACACCGACAGCATTATTGATGATTATGGCTTCAGTGACAGTGAGGAAGATGACAATCCCAGTCTTAGCCCACCTAGGCCAAATACCGCAAGTAGCCCTTCTACTATTTTTTATGGTCCATCGTGTTCTGGGGTTCAGCCTAAGCCTACCAGTTTGCCAGGGTCAAGTAGGATTCCTACAGGACCTAGACCTGGACCTTCTACAGTAAATGGTCAAGGCCTACGCCTACCCACTTATCATGACCTGTCTGCGTCGTCAGAATCTGAGGTCGACCCATATGATAGTGATGATAATATACCCTTGCAGCATTTTGCTCCTACTAGGACTAGGCCTACTATGCCAATAGAGGTGCCAAAGTGGGGGAAAACTAAGCATATAGATGAACCAGATACCTTTCTGGGTCGAGGAGGTGTGACTGACTATGTCAAAGATATGCATGACCTAACCCCTTGTAAGTTGTTTCAATTATTATTCACTGATGATCTCCTCGACCACATTGTGTTACAAACTAACATGTATGCACAGCAAAAGGGAAAACCATATACTTCAACCACAAATGAGGAAATGGCCTCATTCATTGGTATAAATTTATTGATGGGAATTAAAAAATTGCCGAGTTATAGAGACTGTTGGTCGTCAGCTCCAGACCTCCATGATGAATATATTTCATCAATCATGCCTCTAAATCGGTTCAGTTGGCTACTTGGTCATCTTCATCTAAACGACAATAATCTACAACCACCAAGGGGAAATATTGATTTTGACAAATTGTACAAACTACGGCCATTATTAAATACGTTGAGTGAAACGTTTGATAAATGTTTCAAACCGAACGAATTCGTCGCCGTTGACGAATCAATGATTAAAGTTAAGGGGAGAAGCAGTCTCAAACAATATTTACCCAAAAAAACAATCAAACGCGGTTATAAGGTGTGGATGCTGTGTGATTCCACAGGATACAACCTAAAATTCCAGATTTATACTGGAAAATCTGATCAGGTGGTAGAGTTAGACTTGGGTGGGAAAGTGGTCACTTCACTGTGCACTGAACTTGTCAACAAAAATCACAGACTCTTCTTTTGACAACTTTTTTGCCAGCTATCCTCTTGTGCTGAGCCTACTTGAAAACCAGATATTTGCCTGTGGCACAATCAATTCCAATCGTCGGAATCTGCCTGCCATGAAAGATGATAAGACATTGAAACGTGGAGAGTACGACTGGTATACCTCCAATACTAATATTTCAATTGTGAAATGGAAAGATAATAGAAGTGTACACATAATTATAATCAATAATTGGACTCGGCATGTTCTTTTAGTAAATTATTATATTAAATTAATGGAAAAGCAATATTTCGGTACTTTCAGTACCCTTCAAAAGGCAACAAACCAGTGTACACGTTATATCAAACTTTCACAATCCACAGGAGGTTATGTACGTTGTACGAAAGGAAAAGGATGGCACCCGAACGGATGTGCCATGTCCACTAGCCCTAAAAGAATACAATGCAAACATGAACTTTGTGGATAAATTTGACCAGCTTCTAAAATATTACTCGCTTAATAGAAAATCAAAAAAATGGTGGCACCGAATATTCTTTCATATGATTGACAGTTGCGTTGTCAACGCATATATAATCTACCGCGAGCTGGGTTACCCACCCCTTACTATGAAACAATTTCAGCTGAGAGTAATCGACGGACTCCTGGCTCCGAGACTAGTTCACGGATGTAACAAAAGAAAACGTAGTTCGGGTTCAAAAGCTCAAATTGTCCGTCAAAAGCCGCAGGTGCCAGTAGAAATACGCCTCGAGAGTTCGAAGCATCAGCCACTACGTACAACATCTAAACCCTGCGCAAAATGTAGCACAAAAAAAAAACGGTTCGAACCGTTTGGATGTGCAATACATGCGGAGTACCACTGTGTTTGCGAAAAGGTCGGTCCTGTTTCCAGGACTTCCATGCTTAGTTTGTGTCAAGGCCTTCATCATACGGTATACTTCTAACTAGGCCTACTTTGACTTATTTCACATAGGCCGAGGCGTAAACATTCTCTTTGATACATGAATTGATTATTACTTATAAACCTACTTTATACTTCTGTGTGTTCTTCTATGTGTATGTGGGCCTATTTTGGCTTCAAAACGACCTTATCAATTCCTACATTGTGTGTAGGCATTCCTACTTACATTATTTTTTTTTCTGCATAATTTGGTACAATAATATAATAGTATTATTTCACCATATTTTTCTTGTAAAAAAAAACAATAGCTAAACCAATCAATATTTTATACCTATGTTAACATAAATACATGATTAACTATTCAGATATTATAATAAATTAAGTCTCGAAACATATTGTATAGGCCCCTTGTTGTGCATAAAGTGTTTATAAATAAAATACATGATGATAAAATTTGTTTTGTTATTATTTGTTGTATAGAGGAAATTACATGGTGGTCACTAGCTCTAACCACCTGTTTACAACAATACCATTGTTGCTAAAAATAAAAAGTTGAATTTTTTGTGATTGTGGAACCCAAATAATGTTATTTGCAAAGAAAAAATGATAAATTATGAAAATAATGTTTCTGTGCCTCAAAGAGATAAACATTTTTTTTATTTTCCTTAAATATCTCCACTTCATTTTTAACATTCAAATACTGGGTAACACTCTTCTACTGTAAGCAATACACCACAATACTAGGGCTGTACGAGTACTCGATTTCTCGAGCTTTTTCGAGCTACATTTTTGAGCTCGCGCCAAGCCGAGCTTGGTTTTAGGCGCGATTTATTCGAGCCGAGCTTACAAAAACACCCAGTTTGCTCATTTTCATAGTCTTGACAACAAAGACTTTCGCGGAAGAATGCGGCGTCTTCTTGGTTCACTCAACACAAACAGTCGATGCGACGGCCGACGAGTAGGCCTACAACCAGCTGTAGCCTGCTGAGTCTACGCTAGCACTCTACAGTTAATGCAATCGGCCACCTGGCCTAGGCCTAGCCCTAGCGGTTGATCGGCCGGCGAGAGAGAGAGAGAGAGAGAAGATCGCCCGGCCGGCGAGAGAGAGAGACAAGAGAGATGCTACTAGACTGTGTTGAGCAGTACGTAGAGCTTGCATCGTGAGGAACGAGATTTGAATTTCGCTGCCGCACCGTGGTTTACAAGCAAGTAATAGTATGGACGTTCAAGACGAGATTGTAGACGATCCAGCAGAAGAACCGATTGCAGGAGGTAGTCACAACCAAGCAGGTAGGCCTAGAACTGCTGGTTCGTCATCTGCCAGTATAATGAATTATTTCCAACCCATGGCAAACCGAGAAACTAGCCCCACTGGTGCTAGGCCTAGGTCTCCATTGAGCCATGAAAAAACTCCTATTCGGAACTATTTCAAAAGTCGCCTGATGGGGGGGGGGGGGGGTGCTGTTTGCAATACTTGTTCAAAATCTTTTAAAAACAAAAACTGGCGCGACGAGTAGTTTACATAGGCATTTGAAATAACACCCACAAGCAAGCTTAAATTTTGAAAACGAACCAATCGCCGCTACTGAATCAAAAAATAAAATAAACAACCCAAAAAACTATGGAAAGTATGTTACTACCCTACTGACAAGACAAAGCCACATACATGCACAAACATGGGCACAAATTATAACGTCAATAATCCACTTAGTAACACTAACATATACTATTAGTTTAATGGTGCTGTAATGAGTAATTTGCAACACATACACAGGGAATTCGGTATAACAAAAACCCAAGCACAGAAACCGAGCACCTCCTTTGTGTGACTAGGCTCTCATCCCACACTGAACAGAACCTGACACTTTCCGAACATCAAACCATTATGCTGTACAGACACAACTGACTGAGACCAACACTAACATAACAACACTTCCCTGACAAGCAGGACAGAATAAAGAGCGAACAAACCTCCCAGCCTGGACAGAACAGACTATCTCCCGAAGTTCACAAATATTATAGAGAACAATGCGAGAACATAACAGCAAAGACTTGGTTAAACAACAAGGCAGCAGTAACAGAAGCTAACTCCATGTACTGTGAAGGCCCAACACCAACAGACCGTAGAGCGGAGACAAAACACGTCCAGTAGTATTAGTACTAGTAGTTTTAGGGCGCTTCAACGGCAAAGATTATTCGCGCCTCCAAGATAATTCGTTAACTATGTATGAATGTAAAATACGGTTAATAAGGTTATATGTGTTTTCAAATCGTTGTCATGAAAAGAATTGCCAAGGTCGATATATTTGTAGACAGTCAAATCGGGAAAAGGTATACATGCTAAAGTTGTCATATGTAGAAAATGCCAAATTACAAAATCATAATCATAATCAGAATCAGAAAAACGTTGCCAACGTCGTCATAATGAATAGCAAGTCAACATGCTTCATGGATTTTTTTATTTATTTTTATTTTTATATGAACTGTCATAGTTTGTCGATCAGATTGCTAAGATTAAGAAATGTGATAAGTTTTTCATTGTTTTCATAAGACAAAAGTTCTTCATATGATAGATTTAAATTCAATTGAGTTCTCAAACCATCATACTTAGAGCAGTCAGTCAACAAATGATGAACGGATAGCAACACATCACACGTGTCGCAAATCGGAGCAATCTTATCTCTGGTAAAAAGATAGGCATGGGTGAGGTGTGTGTGCCCTATACGTACTCGCGCCAATACAACCTCTTCACGACGAAGAAAGTATGGAAGAAGGGGGTCGCACCTTCAGTGAAAGACAGGCATCACACGACGCAGCTTATTATTCTGCAAAGCATTCCAACAATCCTGACCTAATTTCAACATATGGTTCTTGAACCCACTGTGGACATCAGGAACAGGTACGAGGTCAAAATCAGTAGAAGCTTTTTGCGTTGCAGCTTTGGCTGCCAAGTCAGCCTCCTCGTTGCCAGATATCCTACATGACCAGGGACCCAGCAGAACATGATTTTGTAGCCTCTCGCATGAAGTTCTCATGAAGAATTGAATGTCAATTACTAAATGGTGAGTAGAGAACATGACGTGGAGTGCCTGAAGTGCACTTAAACTATCTGAACATACCATGAAGCTTCCACATCTTTGTTTCATATATATTTCAAAGCTCTCGTATGGCATACATTTCAGCAGTAAAAACAGAACACATGTCATGAAGTCTGAAACCAACACCACTGCCGCCATAATAGTAAGCGCAACCAACTTTCGAGCCTGTTTTAGATCGAGAAGTGAAAATGAATTTAAAGGTACGGTATTCGTGACAAATAGCTTGAAAACTACGTTGGAAAATTACATCTGATGTTGTGGACTTATTATATCGGCAAAGGTCGAAACGAATTTCAGGTTCCGGAAGTAGCCATGGAGGGTTTTGGCTCAAAACAAAACTCAATAGATTGGGTACATCAAAATTTAAAATTCTAAAAAGATGTCTGCAACGTAATCCGACAGGAAGGGTCGCCAAAGTTTTGGTATCGAAGTGACGGACAAATCTCTCATCAAAAAGAGCGTTATGAGATGGGTGGTTACGCATTGCCCGGATCTTCAATACGTATCTGCCCAACAAGTAGTTCCGTCTTTCTGCGAGGGAGGTCATTCCTGCCTCAGCATACAGGCTGAGGAAGGAGCTCGTCCGAAATGCACCCAGCGCCAGCCGGAGACCACTGTGGTGGACAGTATCGAGAAGTTTCAAGATGGAATCGCGGGCCGACGAGTAGACCCAACAGGCATAGTCCATTACGGACCTAACCAGTGAGCCATATATTTGCAAAATACATGTCCTGTCCGCACCCATGAAGTGTTACTAAAACTTTAGGATGTTTAATTTTCAACATACATCGTTTGCGCAATTCTGTGACGTGTATCTCCCAAATTAGTTTAGTATCAAACTCCAAGCCAAGAACGCGAACGTGTGGTTTAAATTCAAGTTGCACACCGTTTAGGGTAAGACGTGGATCTACGTGCATATTCCGACTGCGACAAAAGTGAATGCATTGTGTTTTTATCGGCAGAAAATTTTGTGCCGCGTGCTCGGCCCAATCACCGATGTTGTTCAATGCAATCTGTAGATGTCGTTCGGCAACGGAAATGTTGACCGACCTATAGAAAATCCCCTATTCGTCGACGAAAAGGTAGGACATGATGGACTTAGGTATGCACGAGTGACACTGTTTATTGCAACTGCAAACAGGGGAACCGAAAGGACAGATCCTTGAGGAACTCCCGTTTGCAGTTCATATGGGTCTGAAAAATGTTATTTATCCGTACTTTAAATGTTCTATCATGAAGAAAGTTCTGTAAGAACCTGGGCAAGTGACCTTTAAAATCCCACTCGTGAAGTTGTTGTAATATGGCATAGCGCCACGTTGTGTCATATGCTTTCTCTATGTCAAAGAGTAACACCTATTACGTGCTGCTTAGCCACATAACCTTCTTGGATGAAGGTTTCCAAACGTACGAGGTGGTCGATTGAACTCCGTTCGCTGTCGAAATCCACACTGAACATGAGTAAGCAAGCCACCATCTTCTCAAACAATTTGCAGAAGCAACTAGTTAGAGATATGGGTCGATAAGAGCCGGGTAAAGTTTTGTCTTTACCTGGTTTCAAAAGCGGAATTAAAATAGCCCTACGCCAGGCGTCAGGAAATCCGTCCGATAACCATAACGATTTAGGAAGAGCAGAATAATCTCAAAGATTGGTCAGTCAGGTGGATGAACATTTCATTGTGGAGCTTGTCTTCGCCCGCGGCCGTTTTCCTTAAGGAGTTGATGGCAGTGCGCAATTCCCATAACGTGAAAGGCCGATTGTAACACTCAGTATTGTCGGAAGCAAATGTAAGCCGTTGTTGTTCGCTTCTTCGTTTCCGTTGAAGAAAAACTGCATCGTAGCGAGCGTTGCTGCTTACCGAAGCAAAGTGACTGGCAATCACCGACACTACGTCATGCGGTGAAGTAACAAGCGCACCATTGTTGTCAGATCATAATTGTGTCAATACCGTTTCGTTTTGACTCCTTATACCTGAACCCTATGATTTCCGATATTAATAAGCAATTACAAGAATTTATCCTTCCAAGGCATATTGTACAGTACATAGATCTGTCATGCTTTGAAAAATCATACTTCACGGGTCAAGGGATACATCTTAATCCTTATGGGAAAAATAGACTCATTCAGCTACTACGGTTGGCAATATTGGATGGGACTAGGCCTATCCACAAGAAGGTTGAAAAACTAACCTTGAAGCTTGTTAATTCTTCCGAGCAGCTGATAAGCTGCAGCCAGGCGGAAAATACATCGGAACTAGGCTTAGTCTTAGGACTCTCGAGCCTTAACAATGAAGGAGCCTTAAGTCAGTCATCAAACTACAAGACAGCCCAGGACCGTAGTGCCAAACAACCCTGCCGAGGACTTGATGTCGGCTGACCACGTCAATATAGGCCTAGTGCCGCCAATGACCCCGATGTCAAAAAACCCTGAAAACATGATGCCATCGCAGACCAAAGACGAGGACATGCAGGAATCCATAAAATTAGTGGAGCAGATAGATGCTGAGACACGAGACAAGGGAACCAAGACTGTGAAGACTCAAGAAATTATTAGGCCAACAAGTGCAACAGCCCAAGAATTGGACGCAGATGAAGAAGAAGAGGTCCCCAATGATGGTGGTGGCAAGGTGGCCCAGGTGCTGCTGGACGCGGAGCCCAAGACCTATAAAGATGACAAGGTGGCCCAGGCACTGCGGGTCGCGGAGCCTAAGACAAATGATGACTGCGTGGTGGCCCAGGTACCGTCAGACGCGGAGCCCAAGACTTATGAGGATGACTGCGTGGTGGCCCAGGCACCGCTGGTCGCGGAGCCCAAGACCAATGATGATAACGTTGACCGGGCGATGCAGACGGATGAGCCCAAAACCGGCCAATACGAGTATGAGTATGAATCAACCGCTGAATCAACTGCGGAAGAGAACGTTATGGTGTTTGTTTTCTTTGAAACCGATGTATAAATAGGAATTTGGGTCTTCGACAAAGCATATTTTCTATATTGTTTATTTATTGAATATTGCTTTACGTCTCATATTTGTGCAACTTGGCTAATCGAGACGAAGGGAGGGACGTAAGGGATGACGCGGGGGGACAAGGGGTGGACAGGCCTGTGCTGGTCAGAACCAGCCACAAGCATATGGGGGAGGGCAGGGGTTCCCCCACGTCGTGGTCGTCTCCGTCTGTGTCATGGGGTCCAGACAACATTCCAATACCTATATATGTAGTCACAGATAACGCTAGGAACATTCGTGCAGCAGTGCACAGGTCTACCATGATTCCAATAAGCTGCTTTGCCCATACAATACAATTGGCTATTCACGATGCAAAGGAAGTTACTAGTCAGGTTAAAGACCTATTAAAAAAGTCTCTGGCGTTAGTTAGCCATTACAAACACAGCTCCCAAGCAGAAGCTAGACTTCATACACTGCAAAAGTAAGGCGCAATTTGTATATTTGTGAGTTGGATCAACTTAACATGTTTCTTAATTCGTGTCACGAGTTTGAAAGCAAGGCTTAGACCTACGTATAGATGTGATATTAAATATTTTTTTAAATTTAATTTTTACAGAGTGATGGAACTGCCTGAACATCAATTGATACTAGACATTGATACCCGTTGGAATAGTAAATTTTTAATGGTGTCTAGACTTGTCGAACAAAGGAAAGCAGTTTCTTCAGACATAGCTGCCAATGGCCCCTACCACTTGAACTTGACAGATGTGGAATGGATTATTGCAGCTGCATATGTTAACGTTTTGGAGCCACTTTTTTAGGCAACAACGGAGGTATGTGAGGACCATTACCCAACGCTGGTATGTTTTTCTGCCCATTCTAGTGGGAATTATTGCTTATCTAGAAAACTATGATTCACGCCCTGGTGCTCATGGAAAAGTGTTTGCGATGAACCTTTTAAAAACAGATAAATCAAGATATCAACCGGACTCTTTATCAAAACAATGAACTGTACTTGATTTCAATGCTACTAGACCCCAGATTTAAAGGGTGTTATATTGACTGATAACTTACACAAAGATCGTGCTAAATCAATGTTAAGCAAAATTCTCAAATCAAAACTTGAGAAGATGTCATTGCCAGAGTCTCATGAAAAAATAACTGTAAAATTTAAATTTTTAAAAACTTTAAAAAAAATTTAAACAAAAACATTTTTGATGTTTTCCAATACTAAAAACATTTTTCCCAAAAGGATGTCTATAGCTCAAAAAACATGCCCCCATCTATCTTCACCCCCACTAGAGAAAACCGTTTACTACCCTTATTTTACTAGATAAAAATTTTAAAACTCCCCTGAAACCCTGCAATCTTCACCCTAGTACTTTTGACTCGGGTCTTTCTGCCCAAAAATCTTGCTCTTCCCCTTTGAAAATTTTTACTCACACCCCAACCCAAGCACCACGGAATACAAACGTAATTCTGGGAAAAAAAAACATTGAATATCTTGGGAAATGCTCCAAAAATAAGACGGGTCTTCATTATATGATGCAGAATCTTTTGATACAGGGTTTTTTCCCTTGTTCCACACCCGGTTTTTTCCCTATTCAACTTGGTTTTCCCGCTCACTAAGCAAAAAAACAAAATCACCAAAGGAAAGGCAATAAACGGGTCACTGCAATTTCGTTTTGGGGAGTTGAAAGTTTTCGTCTTCCACACCCCCCTTTTAAAAAGAAACCCCCCAATTCCATGTTAAAAGGGGAAATTTAAAATGAAAAGAAAAAAACCCTTTCTCAAAAACATAAAAATACTAAACGCAAGTCAATGAAAAAATTATTTTTTCCCCCTAAAATTAAATCATCCTCTTCACATAGACCCAAAAAACTTTTTGGGGAAAATTTGATCAAATAAAACGGGGTCCCCCCCAACCCAAATCCAAAACATACTATTCTTTTAAACGATCGGGAAAGTGGATAACCCAAAAATTTAGTAGTTTAACTCTTCAAAAAATTTTTTTTCAAGAAAGCCAGCTACTTTCCTCCTCCCCGCCCAGCTCCCCCCTAGCAAAAACATTTCCCTCTTTTCCCTTGCCATGAATATGATCCTTTTTTTAAAGGGAAATGTTAACTTTCCAAAATAAAATCATTCTTTCTTTTCCCCTCCCAAGCCTAAGAGGTCCTTCAATTATAAAAAGCTAGGTAAAAAATTTTTCATCGGGTTTGGATGGTATTCCTATTTCCCAATTGTGACTAAACTTCCAGGCACTTGCGGGTTCCCCCTTTTTATGCAATTAAAAAATTCTTTTGAATTGGGAGTTTTCCCTTTTCAGTATTTAAAAACACTCGATGTTTTTCTTCCAACCCAAAAGAAAGGGAAGAAAAAAATAAATTCCCGAATTATCCCTTTTCATTTCTGTCCCCATTTTAAAAAAATTTTGAATAGCTAGGATTCTCCTATCTTAAATTTTATCTAGAAAAGCACAACCTCCTGGTTTTAACAGCCAGCACGGATTCCGACCCAAAAAGATTTTTTTTTTTAACTACATCTGAAATTTTTTCTCTTTCCTATCACCTTGTATTAAAAGCACTTGAAAAGCGGGGGATGCTTGGGTTGGTCTATTCTATGATTTAAAACAAGGCATTTTTTATACTATAGATCATCAGATTCTCCCCAAGAAAAATGTTATCCCCAGGAAATTTTGGTCCCACCCATTTGCTGGATTGCCCTCTTTTTTTTCTGATGAAAATCAAACAGTTAAAATTCTTTTACAGGTTACAAAACCCCTTTTATCTTCTCCGTTCCCGTAGAAACTGGAGTTCCACAGGGGTCAGTTCTTGGCCCTCTATTTTTTTTTCTGTACACTAAAAATCTTCCCCAAAAAAAATTAAATAAATCCAGGAAAAAATTATGTCAGAAGCCTATTTTCACTTTTGCGAGATTTTACCAAACCCAATTACGATGCCCAAAACTTTCTTTTCCCTCAACCCATTGACCCCAAATAAACCTTTCCTCTTATTCAAATGGCTTCAAAAAAAGCGTCTTTAAAAAATATATTACTGTTTAGCCAAAATCGTTTATTCCCTTTCAACCCTTTTAAGACAGTGTACCTAAATTTTTTATAACAAACACCTTAAAACCCTTGTCTAGCCCCCTTTAAACGGGCCCTTTATGGAAATAGCATTTTAAGAGCATCATTATAAAATCCTAGGCCCCCACCATAATAATCCCTCGAATTTGGGCCCCCATATCAACCGGGAAATTTCTTCCCGGACTAAACGGCCCGCTTTAAAGCTCCCCTAAACTTAAAATCATCGCCAGTGGGGAAAATCCCTTTTTTAGGGTTTTTCAGCCTTTAAATTTATTCAATCATCTCATAGGTTTTACTTTTTTTTGGGTGTCTGGCCTGCTCAACGGAAAATTTATCATTTAAAAAAGAGCCCGCAAAAAATAATCGCTGGTCCCCCTAGGCGGACATTTGCAGGAAAATACTTTCCCCAAAATTTTTATTTTTACCCTAACTTAACCCCTAAAATTTAAAAAGCCCGCAACTTTTGTCCTTCCAAAACCCCGGCTTTTCCCCACCAAATTTTACCAATAAATCACAAAACCCAAAAAAATGTAGCTAATATTTTTTATCCCGTCGTTTGGACATTCATTTTTTTAAAAGTAGTCCCCAGTTTTTTTTTTCCGCATTTCTAAAAATAAACTCCCCCCATGATAGCCCAAAAATTCCAAACATTCAATTTTTTACCTTAAAAGTATTTGCTAGAAAAATCTTTTTATTCTCTAGAAGAATTCCTAAATCCCTCCACTTAAGAGTTTTTACCATATTGAAATTTATAATTATTATTGTATTCTTTGAATTTATATTTGTTATCTGTTAATTGTTATTTGTTATTTGGCATCTGTTATTTGTTATTTGTGAAATGTAACGGTTAGACATATGTATGTATATCCGATATGTGTACCATGTACATCTCCATGGATTCAATAAATAAACAACCAGCCCCTGCCAAATCTTCTTTATGGAATTATTTTGACCAACATTGTAGCAATACAACACCACGAGCGTCAACATCGGTACAACAAGATCAACAAATGATTACTTATTTTAATAAGCCAGTTATACCAAGAAACGACAATCCATGTGATTGGTGGAAAGACAATAGTAGTCGTTTCAATCTTCTAGTATCAGCGGCAGCCTACTATATCGCCATACCAGCGACAGAAGTTGCCACGGAACGAGCATTTTCCACTGCGGCCAACGTAGTAACAGCAAAAAGATCCTGCTTGTTGCAGGACCACGTTGAACGCTTGTATTTTTACATGATAACTTGAATTTGAAAAAAAAAATGGAAATACAGAAAACTAAAAGTGAAAAGTGAAAATGTGAAGGGGTAGTTAATATTTTTTTGATAACGGAAGACCCCAAATGATTTTAGTTAAGATTGTGAGCCTAGAACATGGAACTGATTTTCTAATTATGTAACATCACATCAGTAATTAATAATTAATTACAAATAAAAATAATTAGTTAAATATGAAATAAGTTAAATCAGTGTAACATATAGCCTAATAAAATATAATATTAATATATTGTTAATGATTTATATTTTTTAATCATGCTTCATGTTAAAAAACTTCAACAAGAAAGAAAGAAAGAAACAAATGTCCTAGTAGGCTTACAAATGTTCATTGTACAACAAATAAAATAAAATATTTTACTTGGTATTGCTTTGAGTTGGTACAATCTTCATTATTTTTTTGAACTCGAACTCGAACAAAAAATTTGAACTCGCACAGCCCTAGAAATAAGCCTACTTGTTGCGAGGTCATTATAATCAACAAGTCAATGAAGTTTTGAATTTTATTGTTCAGTAAAAAAAATTGTTCAAACGTTATACATTATATTGACCACTACCTTGCCAATACTATTCAATTCTTGCTTACATGCACAGATGCTTAAAAGATCAAACACTTTTAGGTTTTTTATGACCACAAAAATTTCACGCTTGACAGCCGGTAAACGTTTCACTGTTTTAACCTGTAAAATTGTTTTGTAAATCATGAATACAGTAGCCTACTTGTATTTTATTTTATTGTTGTGTTTTCCATTTGTAGGTAACAATTTCACACTCTACTATGGGTAGGGTCTACATAGGGCTACAAATTTTGAATAAGTCAAACTAAACAGTGTTATTTCTTATTTCAGACAAGGGAAGTGTATCCATTTGGCTGCACTTATTCACCAGCTGAATCACTGGGTGCTTATGGGTCACACTGAAGTGCTGGAGGCAACAATATGCACGAGCGAGGAACAGAAGTGGCACAAGCCCCGGGGGACAATATCGAGGCGGATCCACTCATGGAGACAATATTGGCCAAACCTAATATGTCCAGGAAAAAGGATCCACCCACAAGCACATTTAAAACTCTTCAAGGCAGGACTTGTGTCGGAATGGATGGAGTGCAAATACTTAATCCGTGGAGTAAACATTCAAATCTACGGGTTCTTAAAAAAACTGAACTATCATCTCGATCGGTACACGATTTTGTGCAAGGGAATCTAGGACGTGGCTTGTGTTGCCGTTTCCATAAGCTCGTGTGAATTATTTAAGCCATATACCTGTGTGGGGACTTCAATCTTGATGTAGACATGATGTGCCCACAAATTCATTGGCCGACAAGTTCCTTGCGGCGTTCATGTGCGTAGTGCCCCACCAGATGGTCAACAAAGCTACACGGATAACAAAGACCTCGCGCACAATACTCGACCTTGAAATTACAAACAACCCCGCCCAACTAGGGGAAATTGAGGTTATTCCAGGCGATAGAGATGACATGGCCATAAAATATACACTACAGTAGCAACCGCCTAAGCTTGTAAAACGTCAAACGCTAAACTACAACAAAGGGAACTGGGACTTGCTCAAGAAGCTATTTAGTAACAAAATGCTTTGCATAACAAAAGGTAAATATGACTGGTGGTGATAATGAATGAGATTATTTCACTATTGGCAAAGCAGGCGAAAAGAATTATTCTCGAGCTTATTTAAATACTCCAGAGTATTTTGCCGTAATTGCGCACGAAACGACTGAATCCGACCCCTAGGATCATCACTTGCTAGCAGTTTCAGGCTTGGAGTCAAATGACAAAATGAATTTTCGTGACATCGAAAAATTAAGTGCTCCATGTGTGTCCAAACTAGTTCTAGGAAGTGAAGGAACACGTGGTCAACAAAATTCTCACAGCGTATTTGTCCAAAACCTTATCCCCACTGGAAAGAGTTTATAACATTTGGTATGCTGTATTTTTCTAGTGTATTTCGAGAAGTTGGATAATCAAAGCAGAAGGGTATACAGTTCCATATAATATACAATATACGTATACGCATACAACTTGCTTGTTTCTTTTTTTATTATTATTATTGATTGGATATTGCTTAACGTCTCATATTTATGAACTTTGGTTAATCGAGACGATGAGTGGTGATAGATGAGGATGAAGTATGAACAGAAGGGAGGAGGGGAAACCCGGTACCGGCACTTAGCCAAATCCTTTCGAAATGTACCTGGCTCCGCTAGAGGTCTTGGGTAAATAATGAATCCGGAGCAAATAATGCCAAATATTGGTTCCATTATTGGCATTCTACCCATACAACACGAAAACGTAGCACTAAAATCTGCTAGACTTAAATTGAACCGTCTACAAAATGAACTTTACGGTGCACAATTAGCGTTTAACTTGCACTATGTCAAGCATAAGCTGAGTAGACAGCGAGCTACCGATGCAGGCCAACATATAGATGAAATCAGGGAGAAACAGATATTGCTCCTGCCATGTTTCGTACAAACAGCAATCAATGAGTTTGCAAATGAACACGATGACAACGATACAGGAGCACCACTGGTAGACCCAGCTCCATTCACAACCATACCAGTGAAGCGTTGTCGTGGCACAAAGGGGGGGCGAAAGTTATTGCTGATTCCTCCGGGAAATCCAGATAGTTTGATTCCGGACCCAGTTCTTGTAATACGTGAACTTTGTTACCATGACAAAAACGGTGGTCAGCCTGGGATGTAACTCTGAACTATTTTTAAGTTACCAAAGAAGTGCTAAATCTTGAAGATGGTACAGATGACTACAAAAGTGCTTTTCAGCTTTTCATAAGGTAAAGTACTACTTTCACGAGATTGATTCAAAGATTCTTGTATCCCAATAATAATGACCAGGAAGCCTTGCCAGATAAAACTAGGAGGTTCGAAGCAAAAGGAAATCCTAAATTGAGCAAAGTTCCTTATAGGGATGGCAAAAACGTGAATTTGGACTGCTGTCCTCTTAGGCTGCTGGTTCAACCGCCTAAGAGAATAGTGACTCAAAATAAAGGCTGCAAAAAGCACACGACCTTTATACGGTCGAATTTAAGGAGATGCTTGACGACAAATACGAATTGTATTTGTAACGGAATACAAACCATCGCCTCCCTTTGGAACGACGAAAATCATTTGGAGTTGACCACATACATCAATTCCTCAAAGATCGAGGTACCAACTTTGAATCGTTAGACTTACACAAATGGAAGGATCCTGTAGGCATCTACAACCGACTAGGAAGAGTCGAGAAGAGGCGAATGAGAAAACTGATGCCTGACAAATTTGTTCCCAATGAGACAGATTTCAATGAGCTCAATATTAAGAGCATGATATGCTATCCATAACCAGCAAGGCTTCACAGGAATCTCTAAATTCTGCAGATGCCAGATAAAACTAGGAGGTTCGAAGCAAAAGGAAATCCTAAATTGAGCAAAGTTCCTTATAGGGATGGCAAAAACGTGAATTTGGACTGCTGTCCTCTTAGGCTGCTGGTTCAACCGCCTAAGAGAATAGTGACTCAAAATAAAGGCTGCAAAAAGCACACGACCTTTATACGGTCGAATTTAAGGAGATGCTTGACGACAAATACGAATTGTATTTGTAACGGAATACAAACCATCGCCTCCCTTTGGAACGACGAAAATCATTTGGAGTTGACCACATACATCAATTCCTCAAAGATCGAGGTACCAACTTTGAATCGTTAGACTTACACAAATGGAAGGATCCTGTAGGCATCTACAACCGACTAGGAAGAATCGAGAAAAGGCAAATGAGAAAACTGATGCCTGACATATTTGTTCCCAATGAGACAGATTTCAATGAGCTCAATATTAAAGAGCATGATATGCTATCCATAAACAGCGAGGCTTCACAGGAATCTCTTAACTCTGCAGAGTATGGTGAAAAGGATTCATGCGATTCTCGTCCCGGGTCTGTCCAGTCAGAACACAGTTATACATTCTCTACGGAAGACCAAGCTTCAAGTTCAACGTCAAAGAAAAGGTCCATTAAAAGTCCGACTAAGAACAAGCCGGCCAAGAAGCCAGTCCGCTCTTCTCCAAAGACTCATAACCTCCATAGTAAAAAGAGACAGTAGATCGACAGCGTTTTGAATGTGGGGTGTGTCCCGGGGTGTTAGATGATTGTGGGGGAGGAATACACTGTTTTAAATTTCTTTTACCAAATAACAAAATATCAAAATATTTTCATTAACAAAATGATAAATTTGCAAAGCAAACTATAGCTTAGTTAATCCTAGAGTCTCCACCTCCTTACAATTATCATCAAAGTCTCTTCACCCTTTTCGGCCAAAGGTGCCTCGGAAGAAACTTAGATAGTCTCAAATCCCCCAAAACAAAACCCCCAAAAAATACTAAATCATTACTATCAACACAAAATCCAATCAAAGTAACAGATTTCCCATCATAATCATTTAAAACTAACACATCTAGGCCGACGACTGCTAACTTAAATGAAACTTATATCCTCAACATTAGGCCCAAATTTAATAAAATTCAACAATCCAAAGTAAGCATTAAATCAACTAAAACTAATAGAGTCAGTAACCTTTCATCCCCCCTAGCACAAAACAACACACATAATAAAGTTATAAATATCCTTCATCAAAATATTCAGAGTCTAGTTAGCCCTCCCTCGCTAGTCGCTTGTAACAGTTCCGTGGTCAAGCTGCACCACACCATTATACACAAAAGAGTTGTTATTATTATAACAACAATCACGTAAAAGTCTCACACATGAGTATCTGACTCGGGTGACAATTAGTGATAGAAAAATATCAAATGCCCTAAAATTTAAGAAAGCAGGAACTTCTGCCATGGATAAAAGGGGTAAACATACACCACACAACAAATCCAAAGAGAGGGATGTTAAGTTTGCTACTGACTTCATATATCAGTACCTAGCTATACATCCCACTACAGCCATAGTGACAATAGTGGTAGGAATTACCTGCAATCACATTTGACTGTAAATAAGTTGAATGGATTGTACAAGGAAAGATGTGTGGCTAGGAACAAACCTCCTTCTTTCACAACACACACAACAATGATTCAGGTTCAGACTACTACACTGACGTAGAATTAATGGTTGAAGATGACGATGACCACAGTGACAACCAGGGACTTGAACACATGACAACCAGGGACTAGTGGGCAACAATGATTCAGGTTCAGACTACTACACTGACGTAGAATTTCTGGTTGAAGATGACGATGACGAGCACCAAAAACAGGAACCTGCGGCAGATCCCAACCTGAGTTCTCAGCAATGGCACAACAAGAGGAAAGGGATCAGGCAGAGAGGGAGTGAACGTTGGCAATCGACGAAGTGATGGAAGGACTGAGAACCCTAATTATCAGATTGTACCGTACTTCCTACATGCAGGCAAGGAGCGCGGTGAAGATATCAGCCGCCGTAGCAAATCACGAAGTGAGGAACTACATGTGCGTTGTATTGGGATCCAGGCCCCTCACACCTACTGAAGAGGGGAGAGAAGCACCTCCTGACGAGTAGTTATATTTTAATAGTGGTTTTATCAAACATATGTTATCAAAAATATGCTGTATGTGGTCAATTCATAAATAATATAAATATAAGGATAAATATGAATTAAATGTATAACTCGATAAAACAAAACCCTAGCAAAGAAACCGAGGTCCCTCGTGGTGTATCGAGGCTGTTATCTTGCACTGAAAAGAATCCTAACACTGACCAAACATAAACTGCACAACCTGTGCCAAACTGACAGACCACAACAGTGAGACCACAAACGCTTTACCGAGTAGCAAGGCAGAGTATGTCTGGACAAAACAGACATTAAACTTATCATATTCAGCAGAAGTCAATGCCATGTGGAGTCCAAACAAGATCAGAACGAAGAGAGGAGACAAAACACGTCCGCCTGGACAAAAACAAACAAAAAAAACAACTGACTGCGAGTGAGAGCAAGGCTGCGCCAAAACTATAAAAGGTGAGGGATTTTAAATGGATTTTTAAAGTCATCACGATGAACCTCACTACATATTTATATTTCGCTTACAACCTATTATTAAACATCGTGGGAGTTCATGTGCTACTGTCATCTATACGATTATGAATAATGTCGATGTATTTGGATTTTGATGGATTTTAAAGTCATTGGGCCTTCGAAGTGTAACTCGCTACCTTCCAGAGTGCCCTAAAACATCATTAATTAACTAACTAAAGTCATTAGGGACCAGCTATAACACGGGCGCATGTCACGTCACAAACAACACCTGCAGGTAGATAGAAGATTGTAGTACACAAGGATATATTGGCCCCCTGACTTAAATTGACAGTGACTAGCAAAGGATAATATTCAAAGTATCGGAATATCCCCTTGGTTTGTTGTTTTTTTCAAGCAAGTTTTATTGGGTAAAACCCACCAGGTTTCACTAGGATGAAGAAAGTCGCAACAATCGTGCTTCAGTCAAGAAAACCATGGATTTGGATGTCATCACTTGGGGAGTGACGGAGCACAACACTGAGATTGATTGATTGGATACTGCTTAACGTCTCATATTTATGCAGATAACGAGCACTTCCCAAACAAGCAGGCAAGATTAATGAGGGAACAAAATATGAAAAGAACGTTTACCCTACCGACAGACAATGCCACAAAAATGCACAATTTAAAAATTGAAAAAAATTACATGGGCACAAACTCGAGCGTTAATAACCCACTTAGTAACACTAACTTATATTAGTAGTGCTTCAAACAGACTAATTTGCAACACATACACAGGGAATTCGGTATAACAAAAACCCAAGCACAGAAACCGGGTACCTCCTTTGTGTGACTAGGCTCTCATCCCACACTGAACAGAACCTGACACTTTCTGAACATCAATCCCTCAAGCTGTACAGACAGAACAGACTGAGACCAACACTAACATAACAAACACTTCCCTGACAAGCAGGACAGAACAAAGAGCGAACAAACCTCCCAGCCTGGACAGAACAGACAATCTCCGAAGTTCACAAATATTAAATAGAACGATGTGAGAACGAAGTTCACAAATATTAAATAGCTCCGTGTGACTTGGTGAAACAAACACATTCAGCAGTGACAGAAGCTAAC
This sequence comes from Sweltsa coloradensis, assembly GCA_024449915.1. Classification (NCBI taxonomy): domain Eukaryota; kingdom Metazoa; phylum Arthropoda; class Insecta; order Plecoptera; family Chloroperlidae; genus Sweltsa; species Sweltsa coloradensis. Next base: position 1,513 of record JAMZAV010006712.1, on the reverse strand, counting down.
TCCGTGTACTGTGGAGGCCCAACACCAACAGACTGCAGAGCGGAGACAAAACACGTCCGCCTGCAACAAGAACGACAGACCGACTGCAAGGCGAGGCTGTCGCTGTGGCTACGCTGAGTGTGAGTGAAGGTGGTATCAAAGGTGCGGGGCGGCGAGGTCATATAGATGCTGTACGTTAAGTGCATCGAAACTCTTCAAAATTATGTTGATCAACATTGGCACATGAACTCTGAGAGGTGTAATTTATTGTTTGCAATTGATATTTTTATACGTGCAGCGAGGTTTATCGTGACGATACTGGAGTGTTGCAGATATTGCCTCATCCATGAATTTAATGTTGTTCGTAATTACTCTTGGAAAATGTTCCAAGTGGTAATTTTAGGGATTTTACTGGACATAAACAATACTGAATTACGTACTCTAAAAGTATTCCTCAACGATGCATTCGCTTAGAATATAGAATTAGAATAATATTGCATAAAAGTAAAACCTACATAGTCTTGTAACCTTAATTAAAAACTATTCTGTAAGTTTTAAATATATACAATCTGTAATTTTCTTAAATTTACATCTATACACACATAGGCCTACATACATTTTTAGTTCGAAATGTATTTTCTAAATGTCATAAATTTTGCTATGACCTGTTTCGTAACTTTATGCCTTCTGCACTATACAATAGTCACTGAATTTACTTTACTTTAGTCTAGTTTAAGTTAACTAGTAGAACAATACGTATTTTTAGAAGCTTTCTTATTATTATATTATATTATATTGCACTTGTAGGACTACGGTCCCGTTGACAATAAAGATCAAATTATTATTATTATTATTATTATTATTATTTAAAACTTTCCTGACGGGTGGTTTTTGGGGGTGTTTCTTTTCCGTGTATATCTTAATAATTTTTTAACTGTTTTCTTTTACTTTATTTCTACAGGAAAGATTTCGGCTGTGTCGACCTCACGGTCGACCGAGACTTCGAGTCCGAGGCCGCGGCCATTACATTCTACAACCGATTTCCTCCGGGGCTCAATCACCGGGTAAAGTGTAGGCCTATTTACAACCCGGTCTTCTTTGTGGCATTGGCCGAGCGCCTGTTCGGCGTCGGCGTGGACTTGTCGGCACTCAAGATCGCTCAATTGATTGGATATTGCTTTACGTCTCATTATATGCAACTTGGCTATCGAGACGAAGGGAGGGACGTAAGGGATGACGCGGGGGAACAAGGGTTGGACTGGCCTGTGCTGGTCCGAACCAGCCACAAGCATATATCCGTGCAATTGTATACGAGTTTGTGCCGCAAGGAATCACGGACAGGCATCGAACCAAGTCAATTAATGCCGTGCTGCGAACCACTCTCGGCAGGGACATACTCGCGGCATGCGCCGAGGAGCTAGGCGCCAGGCGAGTGGGCGGCGGCACGCGGGGAGGCCAGGAGGAGGTGGTGGAGCGGCGACCCCGGCAGGCGCAGGCGGTGGCATCCTCGCCGTCGAGTGCTCTTGGGGGGAGA